>JAPDOI010001773.1:0-142891 GCA_029168955.1 Aplectana chamaeleonis | reverse complement strand
GAACGCTGCCTTTGAAGGTTTTAAATCAAGTTTCTGAGTTCTAACTGTGAAACACTACACTGCCAGATGCCGGAGGAAATATGGTTGGAGAAAGCAGCAAAAACGGGCGAGAAATCGATAAAAACGGCTGCGAAGTGAAAATTTCGCTAGCCCAGTACGCCTGCTTAACCTGCCCCGCCCCCCCCGTTCTGACGAGCTTGTGGCGCCGCCGACATTTTCGATGGCGAATTGTCAAGAAACTCCGCCACGTTCAGCCTGATCAATTCACCCACATTTCACCATTATCGCGCGCCTGCGGAAACTAGCAGGACGCGTAAACTCGTCCGCGCCTCGAACCTGTGCATACGTACGCAAGAATCCGCTAGTTCAGAAAATTCTGAGCGCTTTTTTCGCTGTTTCTTTACTACTCGGTAACTCATAACCAAACAGACCGCTTTTTGAGTCGAACACAAATATGATAATCATCGTGAACACTGCTTTCAATCAAATTAATTCCTCTGCAAGGGAATTTTTTTAGCGTAGTCGGAAGTACTTTGCGATGTTGACTTTATTACATACACTCTATTTCATAGCGAAATTCATTTCTGTCAATCGCATGCGTCTGCGCGCGTATGCTGCATCTCCTTCTCCCCTTACTTTCGCGCCGGATTCCTTGCAAATAGCGTTTTCTGTGCGCAATAAGCTCCGCGTCGCCATAACCTGTTTCAAAGTGGTTCGATTTCAATTTTGACCTCATTTTTGAACTGTTTTAAATGGGTGACATTTTTGAAAGAAATACAACAGACAAAAAGACCTTATTTTCAAACTATTGGAGTCGCCTCTTTTAGTGGAGCGCGGAACTTTTCTTGAAAATTCATTTAGTCATTTTTGAAAAGTTTTGGCGATGCAGCGCTTTCTGCGCGCAGAATACGCGTTTTTGCGAAAATTTTACTCTTTAAAATGCTTTCCTTATGAGGAGAAGTTGTCTACTCGCCTCTGTCTTTTCAGGTGATTGTGGGGAACAACATCCGTCCGGGAACTTCCTCGCAAATATGCCTTTCAACCGTTTTGTATGGGTTGGCTCCATTTGAAAATTGGGTACTTATAGGATTATGTTGTTTAATTAGATGACAGATTAAATTGTAGTGAGCCGGAGTGTATTCAGTCTTTGTGTTTCCACTAGTTACACGGTGAAGTTCAGAAAAACCTGGCCACTTTTCCTCTGCCCCTGCCTATGTGTGACTTGATGCGGATTGTACGAGGATAGGCTGTACTCCTGGTCTTCCCGTCTTTGCGTATTGGTTTTGAACAAGGAGGAGACATTTATTATTGCCTCTGTAAAGACAGCATTATCGTTTTCTCTCTATTCGAAGAAGAAATGCCAGTGGCAGTTGTTTTCTTAAGAATGTCAACCCTTTCTGGTTATTTCAGAACACAAAGAAAACCACATTGAATATGACCTTAATGAATGGCAGGATTTTCCGAGAAATCCATTATCCTTATGACTACCTTGTGAAAACATCTACACCTTCGTTAATCTCCTAATGAGAACTCTTTGAATAGCCTTGTGTCTTTTCCTAATATCTGCAGACATTTCCTTTTGTAGCAGTCTCAGCAGCTGCCCTCGTTTCGATGATGACTCAGAAAAAGCGTTCCATTGTAGACTTTGTAAGAGAAAGGAAAGTGCAGCCACAGATATCGATACCTTGAGATACCGTAGCCAGAGTGTGGGAGATTGGAGTTCGCGAATTCTCAGGGTTTTCTTGCCTTTCCGACAATCAGGAAAAAGGTTTCTATGCCAGTGCACGGGAATTCCAAGTGCTGCGCCCTTAAGTCAAATAAGACCTTTATCGTTCCGATGTAGTACCATGATGCAGTAGCCGGCTAGTTGAACTGAGGTGATGTCAATTTGTAGCTCCTTACTTGGACTTCTGAAGCCGCATTCATTTATAATGCATTCGCGATTGTGTAGTCCATGGCGTGAGGAATGACCGAGCCGCGTACGGTTCGAGCGGTCGCTCATTCATACTCGGCTGCGTCGCTTAGCCTTTTTCTATTTGTCACGCCTTTTTTCATAAGTTTCCATTGTATCTCATCCTTTTTGGTTGTCTGGCTTTTCGCGGCTCGCCGATCGTTTCAAGCTTTGCTCGTGATCAAGCCGGCAGGCCTGCGATTGCTCGCGATCAGTTCCACGAGCTCTCTGTTGACCGTGCTCAGTCCGTTATGCGCCCGCGGTCTGCCCGCCTTCTCTGGTGTTGTCCTTGATCTGGGCTGGGATTCGTGAACGCACTGGGTCCCTGCAGGGTTTGGTTTGGTTAGCTGCCCCAGCTGGGACCAAACCGATCCAAGCCACCACCTCCGAGGTGTGGTTACATGGGACCCAAGCGTAGCCCAGTCCTGACCAAACCTAGCGATAATGAATCGCTAGTTTGCGTGCGTTTCCAACCAGACCCTGCTGGAACCCCCGGTTTAGCGTTCATGAATCCCAGCCCAGGCCGGCATATTTGCGAATTGACTGGAACTGCACGGCTACACCCCAACAGGGATGGGCGGAAATGTTTTCACTTTCCCAGAAAATTTTGGAATGCGGGGCGTTCAATGAGCGAAATTCCCATCTCGAGCTCCCCGAATTCCGATAGTTCTGACTAGACTTGGAAGCGAGTGGAATAATTTTTCGAATAATAAAGCGCAATTTCTGGTTTTACCAAATATTCGGCTCATTCCGATATTTCAACTTTCGGTTTTTGAAGTATTCGATTCGTTCCGGAAATTGAATTATTCGTTTTCTACATAATCGATTTACTCGGAAGTTTTGATTCCTCTGTTTTCAATTATCCGTTTCTTTCGGGAATTCAAATTATTTGGGTTTTCGATTACTCGCTTAATTGGGAAAACGAGAATATTGAATTTTTCAGATTTTTGGCCGATTTTTAAATCACTACATTCGAATAATCAGCACGTGGGAAAATTTTCCAACAATTTCTATGACATTTTTGAAAATAATTCGAGAGTTAAAGTTTTTGGGTAAATTTTGAGTAATGGAATTGATTTACCCAAAAATTTTTCGAATCGATCAAGAGACAGTTTTTCGAGTTTATACACTCCTTCGAAAAAAATTGAAAGGCCTTATCCAACATTTTTCATCCATTCGGAAATTCTAAGTCTGCGTCATTCGAAAATGGCAGTTATTCGGATTTTTCCGAAATTCCTTATTCGAATCCATCAATTCACTTGGTGGTTCTGAAAAGGCTATATTCGAAAAATTCGTTTACTTGGGATTATCCAAAAGGTGTTATTCGAATTTTCCATTATTCCGAAAAGCTTAAAATAACGATACTAGAGTCATTCATTTATTCGAAATCTAGAGTCGAATGCTCATTTCTAGTTCTAACCCTTCCATTTCCGGATTCGAATCATCTAAAAGACGTTTTGAAATGCTGAAAGGAGTCGGAAAAGCTTCAAAGATTACAATTTGAAATTCCCGATAAAGGAGCATTTTTTGTTCTCCTGATTTCAGATTTTCTAGTTTCAAATGATTGTTGCTGCCTTCGACATCCGAAATTTTTTTAAAGTTACCGTTCAATCATGATTATGACTGAGCTTTCTGTATGCACCTTGGATTTGAAGAATTTTTTCACTTACCTTACCACTATTTTCTACCTGACTTCTCACAAGAGAACCTATTGGGAAATTGGATGCTTTCAACCGGAAACCTCAACGTCAGAGATTTCGTCAATGTCCGAGATAAATTTTTTTTCATTTTTCGAGATTTTCCTACATAGCTTTTCTCGCATCTCACATCCGACAGGCAGCAGTCAGTGTCAGCTGGAAAATAACTCAATTTGCCCCCTTTTCCATTGAATTCCGTAAATTATCCCGGCAGGCTTTCTGGCTTTGACTTTTCCAAACAAGGTTTTTCAGGCGAGCTGGAGCTTTCTTCTAGCTGGAGTTACGAAAACTGTTAGGCCAGTTTTGGCGGCTAGAACATTGTAAACGCCATGTTTTCTTTAAATTTCGTTTCTCCTTCTGCTGACGTCCTTCTGGTGAATTTCAATTTTCCATAGTCGCAGGAATTTTTTTCGAGTAGTAGTCTATAGTTCTCATCTCTTTAGCGGCAGGTAAGAGGCACAGAATTGCGTGTTCGCTGCCCAGTCTAACCGTATGACGGAACCATATTTGCTAGCTAAGTGGAGAAGTCCGCTATTCTCGAAGTTACCCACCCAGTTTTTGGCTACATACCTTCAGTGCATTTTTCCACCTCAATGTTTCCGAATTCATTGTGCCCCCCACCACATTTGTGCCCTCACGTGAGGTTTGTGGGCCAATCATCGACCGTCATGAGGGCACACTCTCGTTCTCGGCACGGAAGGTCGTTCACGCCTTTCAACGCGCAGTTCAGTCACCTGTTTATTGGTTGGACGAGATTATTTTTCTTCCTGGTCGTTGGTCACATTGAAATCGAGATTTTATCGTATCAGCGTCATGATCTATTATGTAGTGTTCAGGTCAGATTTCGTCTACTTGAGGCGAAATAAATATAATAGATCTTTGATCGAGCTCTGGCCATGTTTTGCCGATGTTGAAGATGGTTGTCAATTTCTGGTTTGAGTCTATCATTTTTCGGACTATCTTAATCGGTTTGAGATTCACTTCGCTCAATTTTGGGCAAAACTTTGATGACTGCGTGTGTTGACTTTCCTTGAGTATTACATAAACAGCATAGAAGTCGCAGAATTTAGCCAGCTGCATCTTCAGCTCTTGTCGGTCCACCAAGGCCGTCCTTGCGCTTGATCTGTGGCCGTTAACGGCACGGGAAATCTCAGAATAGTTTTCAAGTTCTCCTGCTTCTCCTGGAGTGGATTTTTCGTTGATCACGATGTCTCCAAAATCGTTGAAGGCATCGTTCGCGCTGAAAACCACTATCCATTTTTCAGGCTCAATGTCATGAATGTGCCCGGGAAACCACACCGGTAAAGTTTGGCGCGTCAAAAACGTAGGGTCATGAGGTTGGAAGGGGTTAAAGATGATGGGTCGCCACCAATCCTCACCAACCATCTACATAATCATACACCTAAAGGCAGCATTCACTCTCGTAAACGTGTTCGAGATAACTACGGAAGTAGAATGGTATGGCTTAGAACACAACGCGACGCATTTCGAAGCGTCAAAAACGACCTACAATTCCGCTGCATGACTGGGAAGTTGGCCTCGCCCTTGTATTCCTCCGCCCCCCGTATTTGCCGTTCTCCTACGAAGCAGGGTTCTGGGCCACTCCCTCCGTCAGCAAAGTTCGTAGGTGGTACAATAAGTACAATAAGTAAACCACATACATCGGCGACTGTGGGAATGGCCCAGCACCCCCGTTTTGGAGGAGGACGGCAGATGCAGGGGCGGAGAAATACAAGGCGGGACCAACTTCTTACTCGTTGTGAGTCGTTTTCGACGCTTCAAAATGCATAGGCGTTGTGTTCTGATCCTTACCATTCTATTTCCGTTGTCATCTCAACCACGTTTGCGTATGCTGCCCTTGCGTACGCTGCGTACGCGCGAAAAAACCGTGTTCAAGTTTTTCGCTATTTTGCGCTGGTAGGCCAACCAGGTTGTGATTGCGGAAATGCTACTTAAGACACTCAAATTTCGAAGGGAAATTCGTTTGAAAATCGCTGAGCATTCAGCTTCCCTTTTCCACGTCTGTCCGGTGTGTTTTGTGTAATACACAAATGTCGGAAATGCTGGACGTCTGAAGCGATTTAGCCCCTGTAACTTTTTAGGTTGATCTTTTCTTTTGGCCTTTTCATTGTCGAAAATTCTTCAAAAATAAAAAGCTTTCAATACACTTGTTAAAGCGCAAGGATTTCGCGAAACAAAGAGTATGAATTTCTGGAGTAGCCCGTTCTGTCGGAACCTGTTGTAGCGCTTCTGCTCCTCGTGCCGGATGATCGACCGGGAAAACGCCTTTTCAGACTGCAGAGCAGTTTTCAAGAGGCTATATCATTATGAACACGCAGCATTGATGTCTTAAACTTTGCCAAATTTCTCCGCAAAACTAAGGCCCTCGCACCCCTCCGCCTCTCCCCTTAGTAGCAGTAGTGAGGACTCTGGCGCTAGTGCATCAAGTAGGGAGCTCAGTGGTCCTCCAGACCAGGGCTGTGCGTAATTACGAATTACGAGTTACGGGTGTTTTTGGCAATTTATTTACGATTTACGATTTACGAAATTTCGGCTCAAAATCGTAACGAATCGCAACAAATCGTAACAAATTGTGAAAACTCGGTTGAAAGAACACTATAAGTTTGCGGTTCAAAGCATTGATAAATGTAGCGCTTCTTTCACATTCCTGATATTTGATTATTCTTTCCAATCTCTATTTTCGGTTAAATCTTGTTATTCCCAGCCGATCGTAGACAACATGACATGGCGTAATATAATAGTTGAAAATGAGATTCATGTATGACCGACCGCTCTGCTTCTCACGCTGGCCGACTCAAAAGTATTGAAGGGTTCCAACCTTCACTTTTTTCACATGCGAGCCAGGTCGGCTGAGCCGAGCTCCGCAGTTGTTTGTCTCCATAGAATGCTCTCATTTGCCATAATGAACATGAGAGACGCCGACATATGGTAGAGCTACCGCCTATATCGGAGCGATATTCCGGTCCGTAGTTGCAGACAACCGCTGTTGCAACACTTATTGCAAATAGGAGCATGCTGGGACTACGAGGTCCTGCCACGATTAGTCTTCGTCCCAGCACGTTTATTGTCCGCAAAAGCAATCGTCTGCAACTGCGGACCAGAGCTCCATACCGCTATAGAAATTAGATATGAGGTTCGGTTCTGAAAGCCTAGCTGGCTTATGGAGCAAATAAAGTTCGGAACCACAAACTTCACCGTGAATGTTCAGCGTTTGAAAGTTACGGGCGAAAACTGTTATTTCGTGAATTGAAATCTGCTGAAGGATCAGAGAAATATTTTTCTGACCTGAAAACATTATTCGACGAAGAGTTTTCAGGAGATCCCTGAAATAAGATTTGATAGATAACGATGCCCAGAGGCAAGTCAGCTGTGAGAGAAAAAGTGATAATTTCTTGACTTGATGAGGAAAGTTTCAAGAAAAATTATGACTGGAGTCTATCCTATTTTCGAAAAGTTTATAACATGTTTTTAAAGTTGGGGATTCGAGCAAATTCAAAGCAAATGCAAAGAAAAAAGAAGAGCAAGAATTTTGTCATATTTGGAATCAGAGATTTGAGGGGAACCTTCACCTTTTTGCATTTCAGATTCCTAAGCAACCTAAACATCGTGAATCGCTATCTCTACCAAAACAAACTTATGTTTATGGAAAGGAAGCTAATAAATTCATTGGGAGTAACACTTCACAAATGTAGAGGGTAGACTCGAATGGCTCAGAAAGTAGTTTTGAAAACGTACATAAATCCCCTTGAAAATAACCACCTTGCCCAAGTCTCCTTCCCTTGATCGATCGTGTCTAAAACTATTGAACCTCGATTTTTTTTCCTTATCACAGTGTTGACCTCCATAGCTTAGATTGAACTGTGTTTAGTGAGGCGATGATTCTTCATGTTTTTGTGCTTCTCTGTATTTCAAAACCTTGGCAGGCGTGGCGCAGGTTTGGCACTTGAATACGCGTAGAGTTTCAGTTTTGTCTCTTTTATTGGTATTTATCGCACTTATGTAAACTGTAAAATCTCTCCAAGCACTGTTTAAGACAGTTTCATTTTGAACCTCAACCTCAAACCTTTCTATATAGAAACACTTCATCACTAAACTTCTGAGAAGTCCCTACATCGAGTGAGGTTTGGGCTATGTGTGGGATTATTACTCATTATCAGTTACGAATTACGAGGAATTTTTAAAAATTACGATTTACGAAATTACAAAATTCAGTTACGCACAGCCCTGCTCCAGACTTGGCCAGCTCAACCGCTGGCATGACTGAAAGGTAATAAATCGTGCATTGCATATACCGGGGGTTAGCAAACGCGTCAAATATGAGCGTTCTCCCCTTCCCGACAAGTTAACATCGTCCCGCAATGATTCCGGCAAGCCTCCTATTTACCGTCATACTCCTGCCATGCTACCGCGGTCATCACGAAGATTCTTTCAACATCGTCGGTTCGACCGGTCTAACTACCTGAGTGGCTGTGCGATAAACTGTAAGCTATGCAAGAAGTGAAAGGGCCAACAGCGTAGTCTTATATAACAAGCACGAAACAGGAAATTTTATGCGTCGATTTTTGGAAAAAGTTGTTTTTAAAAATATTCCTAACGGCGGGATCGCAAGAAGTGTTCTTGTTTTCTTTTCTTGCTAATGAATCCATTCTTCTGTAAGTACTTATTAAATAACGTTTTCTATGTCTAAAAGCACGAAAATACGTTACTGTTCCACTTCCTGCGTCGCAATATTGGTTAAAAAATTCGCTCGAACGTCTTCCAGAATGCACCCGGAATTTTAAACGAGATTTCACATTTTGACTAATTGCGGGCGAAAAGCAGAAATCATGTGAATTACATTTCTCTTGAATAAAGTGTGCATCTTTGAAATGTTTCCGTCTATTTAGTAAGATTTGCGGTTTTCATTCCTCACACACTGTCCTTATCGTGACGAAATTCCCATCTGCAGTTGCGGACAATCGCTGTTGCAGCAGGCAACACGATGATAATCGTGACGGGACCATGTGGTCAGAGCACAATTAATTTTTATCCCAGCACGATTATCATCGTTTTGCGTGATGCAATAGCGGTTGTCTGCAATTGCGGACAGTATTCTCGCTCCGATAATAACAGTACTTTTGGAATGTAGTAGGATCATTTTAATATTATATTGTTCCCAATTTCTACTGCATGCATGCAATAGTACTCAGTTGTTATGATAGGCTGCATGTGACATTCGATTAGGAAAAAGAAACTCTACTGCTATACAATTAATGGGACTCCGTTATTATCTGCAGTTGGAAAGAGTAATGCATTACCGTCTGTTTCTGCCGTTATGGAACTTTTGGGAAAAAATCAAGTGCATCAGCTGAAAGTGTATTAGTATAGTACCATATAAACTATCGGATTCTGCATTATTAAGAAGGCTTTCTGATTTTGTCACAATGCACCTATCAACATTCGGACTTCACAATTTTTTTTGCGAATGGCCGTTTTTTTCATGTAGAAAGCTTCCCTTAAACCTTGAAAAAATAACTAGAATTTGTGAGATATTGTCAGACGCCATAGTTATTATATTTCCTGAGAATATGAAATAATTTTATGCTCTAATAAATCATTGAAGTTTTTTTCCACTTCTCCACTTTTTACGAGTAGAAAAGAGTTCTATTAGACGGCATATATCCTTTTATTCAGAGCCAAGTTCACTCTGTTCCTTCGCATGTTTTTGCGGAGCGAGGGATAGCCATCGAGAAAGTGTGTGGCAGAACGATACTCAGCGTACGCGCGCACACGCCTGCGATCGACGGAGATAAATTTCACTTCAAAAAGAGTATATGTGAATGAAATGCATCAGATTCTTCTAAAAGCAAATGTGAACTCTCCTCCGAATTTGATTTTTGATTGTCACCACGTTAAAGTGAAGCGGTTCGAAGAGGAGAAGGCCGGAAATTAGAATCTGGAAAGTTTGCTGTGAACTTCTAGTGGTCGTCAGGTAAGCTTCGATAACACTGGTGCTTTGCTTCTGAAATCTCAATCCGGACACAATAATTTCAATGCTTTTATAATAAAGAATTTGATGATAGGGATAATTGATAATAATTCGATGCAATGCTTTCAACATTTCAAAAAGTGAGATCACAGCAATCTATTTGTCCGTCCCTGTCTGAAGATTTGGGCTTTCTTTCTCCGCGACTTTTGTTTTTGTTTTCCGTTGTTGAGTAGGTAACAAAGTGGCCCTAAGTGCATGTATGGTTTCGACTCTTGTGTGGTTCAACTAGAAGTAGGACTTTTTTCTCATAAGTGCATTCCTCCTGAAAACACTCCTTAGCACAGAGCTTCAAGAGTCGTTACCAAGTGTTTGCGGTTTCCTAATGCCAGTAATGACACTTGTCCTTTCACGTATCTACCTAAAAGACACTCGTCGATTTGAACGTTTTGGCTAGCCGTTATAGAATTGTCACCCTTCATCCCGGGCGAACCCGCTGATGAGCCTGAATTTTTGGTGTCTTCCATCTCAGTTCTTCTCAAGAAGCATCCTCTTTCAGCGCTATTCTCCTAAATAATTGATGATGAGTGCCTGCTAAGAGGCAATGGTTGTGAGCGCGGCGGTCAGAAGAGCATTCGAAACATAGAGCACTTACCACAGGAGGCGTGGTCTCGTCACCAACTATTTCTGCCCTGCGGAATGAATCGCGCACGTTTCCAGAGTGACGCAGCACGGATTCATAGAAACTTCCTGATTCGGGCAGATTGCTTGTCGTGAACTGTCGCCAGGTGCGCTAGATGTCCCCTTTCTGCAAGGCAGAAGCGCAACCTTATGAGCCACCAGCTTCTGATGCTCTCGATTATCGTTGTTGCCCACTATCTCTAAATGCCGCCAACTGTCGCTCAGTCTGACTTGTTCATTATACAACCTACTATGAACCGCCAAACCCGTGACATGCATTGTCGCTGTCGCTGGTCGCAGGTAGTATGTTCTCGACCTCATCGCTCATTATCGCCTAAAGTTCGTCGCTTCCCGCTTTCAACTGTCGTTGCATGTCGCTAACTGTCTGCCTGCGCTCACCTTCTTAAGCCGCTTAACGTCACTCCTTCTACCTAAGGGGTCGTTTACACTCGCACCGCTGAGCAGCGTGGCGTAGTTCATTTCTGTAATATTGATTACGTGGTGCGGCACGATCGATGTTGTAGATCGTTTGTACCTCCGCTACCGATAGGTGCGGCAAAGTGCGATTTAATGATATTGATCAAGCAGCGCAGCACGATCAATGTCATATATTTGCACTTCGTCGCTCCGCTCCGTGGCGGAAGTGTAAACGACCATTCACAAAAACGCACCTCGCCGCTCCGCTCAGAGGCGAATGTATTAACGACGCCTTACTGTCGTCCGCTTTTGCTTTTTTTCGTCGCCTAATATCGCTCACTGTCGCTTAATGTAGCCAACTTTTGTGACGGGTCTCTCTTCGTCGCCTTGTACACAAAGTTGTCCCTTCGTCTCCACTTCCGCCTTTCGCTGTCGGCTGTGCCATGTGTTGCTCAATGAGGTGTCGCATGATGTCGCTTGTTGTCGCTTGTTGTAGCCAGCGGTCGCTAGCAATTGCACATTATCGAAATTCCGAGCTTGTTATTCTTCTGTTTCCATCAGCACTGTTTGTTCCGGGCTGTATTATGCGCACTTCATTGACATCTCCCCTGATACCGCCTAATCTCGCTTAATGTCGCCAACTGTCGCTAATTGTCGCTAACGGCTGCCAGGCTACCTTTTTGCCTCTTGATTGACCCTGCTACTTTTTGGCGTCTGCCGCACAGTCCGATTTTGAGTTGTCGTCCGATGTCGCTCACTGTCGCTTGTTGTCGCCAGCAATCGCTAGTAATCGCCTATTGTCGACGTACAAAGCTCGCTGTTTTTCCACTTATCAGGTCACCGTTTATTGCCAGCTGTGCTGTCTGTTTTTTCTAGGGTTTTAGTGATATCGCTCGCTGTCGTTTTTTGTCGCCCACTGTAGATAGTGATCAGTGTCGTGCAGCATAGCTTGTTGTCTCTTCAACTGACCCACCGCCGTCTGTTGTCGGTTGTACTATATGCACCGGTCGTCGCATGTCGCTCATTGTCGCTCATTGTCGCCGGCTCTCGCTAGTAATTGCCTGCTTTACAGGGTTTGTTGGCGTTCCGCAAATCCTCCCTCTGTTCAATTTTCGGCTAGAGTCACAGTTCAGCCGTCTGCGAACGCCAGCTGTCGCCCGTTATCGCCATCACTATCCACTCAATCGCAGTATCTGCATTGCTACTCCGCAAATTCAGCATAGAAGTATCTTTGTTGACACAAAAACGTATAGTGCATGCACACTTGGCCCATTAAATAAATTGTAGGCAAACAATTAAAGGGCTCTCATCCGTCTGAAGGGTGGTCACGCGCGTGGGCCGTGTAAACGGCCGGTGTTTTTTCTCGCCGACGGTCTCGAATTTCCTAATGGGCCATGCGCTGAAATGGGCTTTTTCTGGCATTTTTAAGTCCCGCTGCCCTCTGAAGATTCGGTTTCAGCTTCAAGACGGCAGCAATTTCCGAAGGTCCTCTGTCTGGGAAGACTATCGAGCAGTGAGGAAAACCAGCCCCATAGACTAGGTGTTCTCAGGCGAATCCTTGTGTCGTCCGTTCCACTACCAACAGCGTGAAGTGACTGAGTGAGGTGGGAATCGCTCGCTAGGCTCTCCTCTTCTCTTGACTTCAAGTAGTAATACAATTTCTCGTCGCGCCGGATTTGACTTTCGGAAAACACTCCCTCGAGATTCGCTCTAGACAGCTTCATGAAATTTGATGCAATCCTGCCCTGTGTGACTTTCCTGTGGACCTATCAAATTGCAGAGCCCATTCTTTTTTTTTTCGGAAAGGCGGCTTTGAGATGACTGCTCTTTAGAATCTCTCTGATTTCCATGAGTGTTTGCAAATGTCCATGATTTTCTATTTTGTCATTCCTGCTAATTACACCCATTGTTGGCTGTACTTGTGCGCGAAAAATTCGGCCTCAGACTTTGAAGGTCGTGTTTTCAGTAGCTGTTTTTCATGAACGTTCTGCTTTGTTGGTCTTTGTTGTCTATAATGGCGTTTACTTAGGAACTAGAGACAAAAAAGACTCAAAAGCAGCTTTAACATTCTGTACGCTTCCGCTTGTAATACAGAGAATGGAAGGTTGAATGACGAATGAGGCGCAAGACACCCAACAAAATATGCCAGAAGCACTGCACAGTCAGGCAGTAAGTCAAAGGCAGTGTTCACGATCAAATCCGTATTACAGTTTTCTATGTTTTTTGTGTTGGCAACTTTACGAGGTATTGGATAGTAAGGAAAAGCTCCATGAAACTCTCGAATTTCGGAGAAAAATTGTAAAAAGACTATTCAAGATTTATTAACGCTTGCTGATGTGTAATGTATGTGCACTGCATACAAAGCGTCAAGCTAAACGTCGCAAATGTTCTGAGCTTCAACATTTTTAGGTGAATGACTTCTTTGTTTTCAGTTTCTTGCACCTAGCACTGAAAACTCCTCAAGGAACATGATGGGTCAATGCATATGCCTGGATGTTAGAATGTTTCGCGACAAAGAGTATTCGAAAATCCGCCCTCTGTTCCCCTGGTGAAAGGAACGGAGGACAACTGTTATATGACGTGGGCGGGGTGGCCGAATGGGTTGGTGGAACCACAAGATTTTCACCCAGTTCTTGGCTGTTTTCCGTCGTTAGAGGGACTCGAAGCTTACGTTTCCACCAATGAAAAGACGGGGAGCATTTTCATCATGAATACTGCTTTCAAATAAGTAAGAAAAACGCGGAGACCACGCCCCTGTGAAGAAAAAACCGGCAGCCTCCTCCAATATCTGCAATTGACGGAGAAAAACAGACTCAAATTCACAAATTTTGAGGGGCCATAACTCCGTCCGATTTGGGTTTTGGGCGATTCTGAAGACACCTTTGTGATCAGCGTGAAATTCACTCCAACATAGGTGGATAAACTGAGAAACGATTCCGAGGCTGTACTCTGCCTTCAAAGGCAGCATACATTCTCAAAAATGATATCGATTTAATGGCATAAATCAAAGGTTTGGAGCTAGTAGTATTAGACATTGAGAGGGAAACCCGACGAAACATTTGCTCTTGTATTGGAATGGAAATGGACGAGTTACACCGCAAAACATACCCTCATATAAAATAGCGAAGTCAGTGACGAAATGGTTGATAAAGCGAAGCCAATAAACTCTTACGGTCTGCGCTGAAACGCTTACTTTGTGGGAAGCTTCCAAAACTAGCAAAAGAGATAGCATTCGAGCAATTACTTTGGGCGAGTTCGTATTGAGGGGCGGGAACCGTAAAAAATGGGCGGAGAATACATGTTTCGCTGGCTCAATAAGCGCGAAATAGGGTCGTTTTGACTCATTCCACACGCTTCCAACGGCGTGAGTGTTCTACAATGAGCCGTTTGACCTTATGAAAGTCCCTATTTTAACCACTTTTCGGAAGCGAGTATGCTGTTTTTCATGGAGAATAACGAATTCAAAGTTTTGAATACACTCCTGCAATGCTTATTCATCTAGGCGAAGAGCGAACTCGAGTTTGTAGCAATGTTTTCATTCTCCCTAGTTTCGCCTACAACTTTACCACCTACAAAAGCCTCAGGCTGAAATAGTGACTCAGTCAAGCTCTCTCCTGGCTTCTCCAGCGTTCTCAATTATTTTCTTTCATTGGTTACTTTATGACTCCATGCATGTACATTCCTAGTCACTTGTTTGTTCATAAGGTTCTTTCACGACCAGTCCATATATGGTACATACATATGTATGCACATAGTATATATAAGGGGGTGGAATACTCGATCGTAATATACGCATTGACTAAGTTAATGGGTAAACATACTATTTATAGGCAGGTAACAGGAACCAGAATAGATCCACCGGATTTTGTTTGTGTTTAAGAAGGGAATGTGGGCCAATCGAATTCATCGTTCCCACCATTGTCCTATTTCAGACCATGAACAAACATTGTATTCCGTGGCAAGGAGCGAATATTTGTGCTACGTACATGGTTCTCACCTCTGTTTTTTACCCCAAAAAGTATGTTTTCCGATGTCTGCCGTGCTCGTATAAGCATGCTCAGTGCAAAACCTGGAGCTTTAGGTCTAATCGGGCCACATTAAATTTGTCATTCAGAAATTCACTCCCTGGTTTTAGACCGAAACCGATGGATTTTTCATCTCCTCATAAGGCTTTCATTCTATAATAGTTTTGTTTTGCTGAAACCATGTGACTTGACTTAAAATTCATCATCTTTGCATAATTATGTGTCTGCACGATTTATAGACTAGCATAAAGTGCACTTGACGTATAAATTGCGCCCTTTGGTGGCCTATTTAGCTTTGGCCGGGACGCGTTTGGCGGCTGGCGGCTGGCGGCTATTCATTCATCAGCCGGCTCTCTGAACTCTATCCATTGAATTCGGAATTCAATTCCCTACATCGCTGTTGTGTACACGTACTTTAGTGCTTCTTGCAAAAATTCTTGCTCTGATGCCTATTTTCGGAGAAATCAAATTTGCTGAGCAACTTTCGAATAAGTTAATTGTAGCCCTCACGCAACTTTCTGCCCATGTGACATACAATAGCAAGAGAAACAAGTTCTTCGCATGATCTATTGATGCAGTAAGTTGCGTGCAGCCTTTGAGTAACTTGCACTGAAGTCGCAGGTAAGTTGTTCAGATGTTGCGGAGCTTCGAAGAAATCAAAATCTTCACGGAACCTTAAAATGTTTTGAGCAAGTTACCCGCAACTTAGCGCAAATAACTCGAAGGCTTCACGCGACTCATATTGAAGAATAAAGGATAAAGCTCTCGGGGGATGCTCCACACATTCGACTTTCACTTAGAATCGTAAAGGCTTTTGAATATTTATTGAACCTATACTCTGGCTTTCGGGGGCCAGTAAATGTTTAAGTCAATAATCTTATCCTTCCAGACACGTCTCGTACCAATTTACCGACCCCGGAGGGACAGAAGGCTTGGTTTACCTTGGGCGAGGATCGATCACTCGACCGTGTTCGTGACAATGGCGCCTCTTGCCATCACCCCACGCGCGCCCTTCCATATATATTTTACATTTATATTTCTTATTTTTATATTTGTAATAATCTTGCAATTTATGCTTTTGCCCAGTATTCGGAGCAATACGCACATTAAAAGCTCGTATGTGTAACCTACAATTTTCAGGAAAATAAGGTAATTGCGAGACATCTCAATTCATTATGCTTCGTGAAGTCTTGAAGTAACTTGTGCTCAAGTAGCACGTTACATTTTTATTTATTCTTGAGCGCTAAGGAGCTTAAAACAATTATTTGAGGCCTTCAAACAACCTACTATTGTCTCAGAGACGATTCTTTCCTCACAATGCAAGACGCAAGGTCGAAGCCCATAGATGTGTGACATGAAGTAGTGGGAAACAGGTGACTTGCAACGTATACGCGGTAACGCGGGCAAAGCTTTTGCGTAACTCGCTCCAAAGTTGCAGGTAACTTGTTTGAATGCTTCTGAGTGTGCAGGGCCTCCGGAAAAGTTAACTGGGAACTTCACGCAAGATACTTTTTTCCCTCAAGGGACTGCGACCAGTTTTTATTGCGGTATGCGAATTCAAATCCAGCGTTTAAAAAAAGGACCAACTATGTAGTTTTTTGTGAGACACATAATTGAAGTAGATTGCATGCTGCTTGCAAGTGACATGCGCTATTTTTTTCAAGTTACGTACCCTATAATTGCACGTCATTCTCTTCAGAGGTTCCTGAGTGCAGAAGATTTTCGGAGAGTTTTCTAGTATCTTACACACAGCCTACTTTAAGCTTTCAAGCAATACGCTGCGGTTATTATCTATTATTAAATGAGAATCTGAAACTTTAAAATGACATAATAAGCAGAGAATTTTTTTTTCGCGAGACAGATTAAGGCAGGGATCATACCTGCCGCGACCAGCGACAGCGACAGTTCATACAGTTCACCGCAATGTTAAAAGGACATGGTGCGGTTGCGGACACGCACTAAAACTACGGTAGAATCTGGCACTTTGCCAGATCTCGTCATCGATCGGGGCCACAGCTGATATTCTCGTGAGCAGAGAGACGAGGGTTGCCGCCGATCGATGACGAAATCTGGCGAAGTGCCAGATTCTACCGTAGTTTCAGTGCGAATCCGCAACCACACCATGTCCTTTTAACATTGCGGTCAACTCTATCAGTCATATCGATATTCGGTTGATTTGGATGGTAAACATTGTGTCGCGTCGCTGGATGTATGATGCCGGCCTAAGGCAGTGAGTTGCTTGTAACCTTCAGGCAACTTGCGGTAAAGTTGCAATTAACATGTTTGAAAGCTTTTGATTTCGTTTTATTTTCGAATCGTTCACGGGCTCCAGACTGTTCAGTGTTGTTATGGTTTTTTTTGAGAAGGTTTACCTCTTGTTCCGGATATCATATTTAACTTTTGTACGGGTTCCCTTTTTTGTCTTTTGTAATTTTTTTGGTTTTCTCCTCTTGATTCTCTGAATTTTCGTGCATGTAACAAAAGGTTTCCGGTCGTTTAAAAGTGACTGGAGCAGATTCGATAATCTTGAGAGGATTGAAACCTCCTTTTTGGCCTCGGTTCAAGAAGACGAGGCTCAAATGCTGCTTCCTATTCTCATTATTTCCTTCAATTCTGGCGTCCATCGCATCGATTCGTCAACATTCTCGATGCTCATCACAGCTATATAAACAAACAAATGAGTACCCCCTCCCCCATGGAAAAAGTGCGATTGCCCCCTCAGGCTCACCCTGGAAACCAATCTCTTCCTCCAAATCAGTCCGGAAGTATTTTGGGATCAGAGACTGTCCTAGGCGCTGAATTCCATTCTTGAGTAATCTGTTTGTGCAATGTTTTCGCTAGGAGAGAACAAGCCATCTAATGGGTCACATTGTTACATTCGATGTCCTCACTAGAGACGATTGAGTAATGCCGAAGCAGCCGCCACGACAACTACCACGCGCAATTTAAAAGGACGAGTTGCCCCTAGAGACCAACATTTCTTGCATTTCATGGCCTCCGTCCCCTTTTTGTCGTTGCGAGTCTCTTGTCCGCCGAATTGTTTGCATCCGTCTTCATATGTGTTCCTGAAAAGTCGATCAAGGAGACGAAGCTTCTCTGAGAATCACAGTGATTTTCTAAGACGTGGTGCATACATCATGCGGCGTGTGATGCGGCATAGTGTTTGCCACATAAATCGACTAAAATCGATATTGCTGACATTCGCGCGTCGCGGGAAGTATGCACTGGGCGTAAAAGTTTCTATTCACCTGGAGTGTTTTTTCTCTGTCAGATCAGCGGCATCAACCGCTTCCATTGCTTATGTAGGTTATTATATGATCATTGAAGCAAGAGAATTATAATTTGAATTATTTTTTTGCCCTAAATTCAAACAATTCTCGTTATTTTGTGCACAGCCCAATTTAAGGATCTGTTCTCTGAATTTGTGTTCTGTTGCTTTTTTCAAAGCTGATTCAGCTTTATTTTCAATGGAATGTATAGTCTGTATGAAAACCGAACTTCCATGATTCCTAAGCGTGCGTCTGCGAAGCGGACGTTAGAGACAGCGTGAGAGCGGAATATAGTCGGGGGTAGCAGCAACGCCCGCAAACGCACGCGCGATGAGTGTCGAAAATTTAGTTTTTTTTTTCTCAGAGGGTATGGACCCCATTCCACTCTTCGAACTCTAGAGGTAAATTTTTCCCGCCCAACTTTTGCCCTCGGTCTGCTGTTGACAACCAGGTAACTCTCGGCCTCTTTAAAGATATACATATGTCCATCGTTAGCAGCAGAATACGATTTCCTTACAAGGGAAGTGTTTAGAATGGTAACCGCATCTGCTAAAACGACTAAAGCACCCATCACGCATTTTTTGGGAGTTTCACAAAAAAATTTCTCGGATTTTGCTCAAAACTTGTATGTAGGGGTAATCTATGGTGATGAACACGAATCTGGAGTCCGTTTGTCGAAATTTTGAGGTTTACTGTGTGTAACGGTAGGTACCATGTCATTTAAGGGGCAAAAACTACCAAAGTATTTCGAAAAACGACAAAAAACGTCAAATTCGTATTCTCCACCCCAAATAACCCCCGTATACGAATTTTGCGTAAAATTTGAGATTTTGCCCAAACTGCCGTATACCCCCCGTAATCTACTACAATCTGCGAAAAATCGATAAAAGGTCTCCAGATTCGTGTTAAGCACTCCAAATAACCCTCAGAGAATGATTTTGATATATACATATCTATCGTAGCGTTCTGGAAATCGTCAAAAGTAGCGATTTTCCATCAAATTTCCCCCGATGGAAAGTTTCAAATGCATGAAGTCGAAAACTCCGGAAAATCGGCAAGTGAACCCCAGACTTGTGATCAGCGCTCCGAATAACCTCCTTGAGAGAACTTTAAGTCAAATCTGGAACATTTCTCTAAAACGCTTCGAGAGCCTTCTAATTGGTGTAAATAAACGCCCAACTGAAATTCCGTACAAGTCCAAAACGCTTTCAGTCTGGACAAAGTATGGAAAATGTGCCCTAACCCAAACTTTGCTCAAGTGGGGTAGTTTTGGGGGCTGAACACATTTATAAGGTTCGTTTCCAAATTTTCCGAAGACTAATGCGCTTTTTAAAAGGTACAAAAGCACAAAAAACGACCTTTTTAGACTTGTAAATTCTTGGAACCTGCAGCTCGGGACGGGATACTGCGCAGTCTCACTACTGAGCCACAAGAGATACTAACGATACTAGTCGTTTTCGCAGATGCGTTTACCACTCTAAACACTTCACTTGTTAGCAGCCCTGGAACTCCAGAAACATGGGTTTTTTAAGACTAACAGAAAAAGTATTTTCACTTTTCAATTCTTCGAATGACCCGAAATAAAATAACGGCTTGCTGGGAATATTTTCTTTAAACTTTTGGCCTATTCTCTCATCTGTTTCCGGCTGAAATGTTGTTTTTCTTGGAATGTTTCACTAGTTGAAGCTGATTGTTTCATTATACCGGGCTGCAAGACAATTTTTTTTGCAATTTTTCTTGCAAAGCCCGTACCTCTGCCGAATGGAACAAAAAACCGAAGTCTTGAGGTTTCTCTGGAGCAAAGCTAATTGACTGAGGAAGAAAAAAGACACGGAAAATTACGTCGAGGTTCCCACGTAGCACTTTGTTTGACGTAAACATCGGAGTAGCTTAGCCAATCTTTCAACTTTGACTTTTCCGTCGGGAGGAAAAGAGTTTGCAAACACCGAAAGACCTGCGATTAATCTGCCTTCGGAAGAACACTTTTAGTTGCCTAGTTGTTGTTCTTTGTGGGATGTTGGGCAATAGCATTTCGAGGAAACTTCCGACTTTTATATGCTTTTGCGACATATCTAGCCAAGTGTTTTTCCTCCGCTCCTGGGAATCGCCTCGAGTGTTCTAATGTCCTTTCCCTTTTCCTCGGCAAATCTCGCTAGTCAATGTGATGCGCTCGAATCGCACACTTATCCATAGATTTTTACCATACTCACATGAAGTCTGTGCAAAATTGACCTTCTTTCTTGCTTTCTATGCACATACATACATATATACATAAATACGAACTTTTCCATCCGTGCACTCTGACGTAGCAATCCATATTAATTATTATCTTATGCTTTGTTCCTTTTTCGCGACTTCTTAAGGTAGCCTGTGTCTCTAAATTGGGACTGCTTTGAACTTCCCATGGAGATTTGGAAAACCATGTTGTCGTTGCTGTATGTCGTCACAGTAAGTGAATGACCCGTGATTAATATTCCCTAAATGGCTGCGGGGGTTCCAGAAATTTTTGTTTTATAGCTTCATGAAAAGGTCAGGGTACCCATGAAGGATTTTCGATGCATCCAGAAAAGAATTTTCGGATTTGGCTTAAAACTTTCAACTGGGGGTTACTTAGGGCGCTGAACTCGAGGTTGGGGTCTGTTGCTCGTCAGATTTAGGGTTACTGTAGGTAACGGTAGGCATAATGCCTTTAACTGACCTTACTTACCTTAAAATTCCGAAAATCCAAAAATGGACCTCATATTCGTGTTCAGCGTCCCAACTAACACCCATAGAGAAATTTTGGGTCAAATCTGAGACTTTGACAGCGCTACCGTATACCCACCGTAATCTATCGAAAATTGATAAACGGGTTGCAGATTCGTGTCAAGCAGCACGAATAACTTCTATGTAAAAATTTTAATGCGATGTCATCGTGGCATTCTCGAAATCGTCAAAAGTCGCGTTTGGCCAGTAAAATCTCTCCCAATTTGAAGCTTCGGACCGAATCAGACGTTTTTTTTTAAATATTGAGAAACGGGCGTCAGGTTCATAATCAGCATCCGAAATAACACCCAGTGAAAAATTTTCAGCTCAATCGGAGACAATTTCTTGAGCATTCTTAAAATTGCCATTCGTGTACCCCTTTCCACTAAGCAAAGCTATGAAAACGCCCTTTTTTGGAAATCTCCTGCAAAGCTCTGAGGAATTTAGTGGATTTGGAAAACGGATAATCAATGCTGTGTTCCATACCAAGAACTATTAGAACACGGTTTTGTAAAAGCTCATCGGGAATTTACGGCAAGGCCTAGGAAGGCCTCCGTCATAGTAGGCTGATCGGCTGTAGGCCGGTCAATAAGAATCCTCTTGCGAATCGGGTGTATTAAAAACAGCTCGTGATGACTGGACTGAGCACGGCTCTGCCGTCCGGGGCCGTCTAGGTCGATACGCAAGTAATACAATGCTCACTCAGCTCGAAAAATCCCCTTGATGTGGCTGAACTGAGCCCGCCTGTTCCGTCCCAGTCGATACGCATGCAATGCATTGTTTACCGGGATGGGAAATTCGCCCGTTGTGGC
This sequence comes from Aplectana chamaeleonis, assembly GCA_029168955.1. NCBI lineage: Eukaryota > Metazoa > Nematoda > Chromadorea > Rhabditida > Cosmocercidae > Aplectana > Aplectana chamaeleonis. The sequence continues at coordinate 121,308 of JAPDOI010001773.1, read as the reverse complement.
CGGACTGAGCCAGCTACAGTGCACTCGAGTACGCTTTCATAATCGATTGGCCTGCAGCCGACACATTAGGGACAGTGCAGGATCACTAGGGTTGGGAGAAAACGGCTCAGCCCGGCCTTCGGTCGATTATGACGGAGACCTAATTCTTTTACCACTAGAACTCCGATTTTTGCATGTTTCCGAGCATCAAATTCCGCTTTCCGATTTTTTCGAAACATGTTCCGATTTCTGCCCTTGTTCACAACTTATAGCGGATATTTCCTGAATTTAGAATCGTATGTACGTATACATATACTTTGTCGCAGCAGCAGCAAACGCAGCGAGATGGGTGACGCAATTTGACGTGACTCGAATGCTGTTTTTGGCAGACAATCTTGTTAAAGCCATGATTTCGCGAGAAGATGCTGTTAGAATTGTCGAGTTCAACGTCATTTCTCTCTGTCAGCTCTTTTGTCAACAGAGTATTCCTTTCAATGACGATTCTTCGCATAATTATGGGTGCACGGGGTCGGTATTAGCCTTCGCGTTAAGATAATCACTGCCCCCTCTGAATCAAAATTAGCTGAATTTTCTTGGAAATGACAGATGATGAACAATTAATTTAGCGGTTCCACTGATAATTCAAAAGTGATTTTTTTGAACAACAGCTCCGAAATCAGCTGTGCTTTTCCATCAACTGCACAGCATACAAATCCGGCCATGTCTTTTGCTATTTGGGCAAAAAAAACTAAAAGTCGTTTCTGTGCAATTCGTCAAGTCGTCAGTTCCTATATCAGTATTATTTTCCCCGAAAACAAAAAGCCCGATGCTTCTTGCAACTGAATCATTTCGAAAAAAATAAACGCTAAAAACGAGATAAATTGTATAATAGATAATGGATAATATAAATAGCCTTATACGGCTTCCAAACTTGAATTTGGCATGCCTGCTCCGCCCACTTTCTCGTTGGTCTCGTTGGCCGCCGAAGAAGCGGGCGGAGCGGGCATGCCACATTCGAGTTTCTCTGCCGTATATGGCTATTTGTGGGCCCTTTATCTGCCGTATTTTGACATTACTGTTGCGATGAGCCCCGGACCATTCAATTTCTTCTGAAAAATTGAAGAATGTTCTCATTATGAACACTGCCTCCAATGAAAGTTTTGTAATTCATCAATCCCACGAAATGTTTTCGACGAATGCCGGCAGTTCCAATTATTACATATCTCAGGGAAGGACCATCAGGCTTTGCTGAATTTGGATGAACAGAATGAAAAAAATTTCAATTCACGATTGATTTTCTGTCAATTTCATAACCTGCACTTTATAGGAGTGTTTTGTACACACCCATACATATATGTAGATGAATTTAGTCGACGGCATTCATCATTCTGAGAGCTTTCCAGTACAGCGGACGCGGTACACTGAATTTCAGCCTAATCTTTAATTTATGCTATATAAACTTCCTATTCTGCTCGTCTTCCTCATGACTCCTCCCTGCCAATTCTAGAACAGCTTTTGGAATTTACCTTTCCCATTGACCTAAAGTTACACAAAGATTTTTTTAAACGTTAGCGTGATACTCTCGCCTTATCCTGTTTTTGCTTCTGCGCCAACCACGTTTTTAGGGTGGGATGTTTGTTGGCCAACGTTTCGACGTTCCGTCGATCTCAAGACCTGATAATTGTTTTTGAAGTCGAGCTTCAAGTGATTTCCAATCGAAAATTTGCCCATTTCTCCCCTTTACTCCTTATGTTGCCAGCGGTATTGTACCTGTGGCCAGCGCGATCGCAGAGGTCTCTTTGTATAAAGTGTGCCCGAATGAGAATGGCGACCCACGCGGTCGGCGTGCTTGGCAGAGCGGCCGTCGCATATGTCGCCCTCGGACGAGTGTTTGATTTCAACGACTGCCGTCCCCTCTCCCACTGATTGATCGGGGCAGTGCTTGCTGCCAGCCGGTGCCGGCCTCGTTCTTTGTCGATGGCGGGGGGGACTTTTCGCATGCTCGGCCGAGCGGCGAACGCGACAACCGCTTGCCAAGCACGCCGGCCGCGTGGGCAGCCATTCTCATTCGGACGCACCTTATGTATTTCGGGGCCAAATTTATTTTGCGTGCCTGCGCGGTGCGAGAAGAAAGATAGCGAGAAAGCACAGGGAGAAGGAGACTCAGCATATGCGCGCACGCGCACGCGATCGACGGGAGTAAATTTCACTCCGAAATAGAGGATATGTGTTGACGGTTCCCATCTGATACGATCGTGTAGATCTCCTCCTCCTATTCAAATTTAGGGCGTAGTTTTGACCTCTCCTTTTTGTCAAGCTTTCGGTTGGAAATCACATGAAATTCGAGTTCGAAGCATTTTAGGCCTGGAGAGCGACGAAATCGTCGAAGCTTCGGTCAATAAACATTCCACCCTGAAAACCAGGCTGGCACATGAGCAAAAACGAGGTTGTAGACAATGCCCAGTTTCCAATAAGACCAAGCATGGAGTCTACTCTCGTCTGAAGTCTGACATATTTACCCTGCCTGCTATAGACAGAAATCATCCATGTTTCCAGTGACTTTCACCAAACCTCCTGAACGACCACCCGGCGTTGACAAACTTATTATGGAGCCTCTAGAAATTTCTTAGGACTTTTTGAACTTTTATGAGGGCGTAACAATTTTTCCTTATGCCACCGATGAGAACGTGCACCTGTTTTGTGAACAATGGAGTGTAAGAAATTAAGAAAAAACCGCTTTGCTTCTATGCAGCTGCGATGCGGCTCATTCTTTGATGAAGAGAAAGGACATTTTGTTGGATTTTTTCTTGAGATTCTTGTACCCGATCGTTCCCTTTCGAGAACAGGCTTAATACCGATCCAATTCAAATTACACACTATCTCAGGACATTTTGCCTCATGTTTTCATCCTCATTGCATTTATCGTCCATCGGAGGTGCAGTCAACGTCATCCTTTTGTTTCCATGACGGCTAGATTAGGGCACGTCAGCTGATTAGTTCAATGGAAAACGGAAGTTTCCGGAAGCTAAAAACAGGGTTACGCTTAACATTCGGTGGCGGTATAGACACTCGCAAAAGTAGTTGAAGGAGAAACTTAGTATGCCCGTATCAGAATGTTTAGGCTGTTGAAGGCGTCAACAACGAGCCATAATGAGCGAAATATACATAGAAGCGTGCTCTTGAGCCCTGAGTGTTGGGACTCCGCCCATTTTCGTGGCCAAACTCCGCCTCCTGATATAATTTTGTTGTTGAAATACGGTCGCCTAGGGTCGTTTTTTGGTTTTGACGTCATTGAACGATGGTCTCGATTTATTCTGGAAATTGCGTTGTGGCCAGTGAGCTACATACACTACCCCTCGTAGAATTTGGTTACAATGCGCGCTGGTACTTTTGAAGGTACATTTTTGAAGGTAAAGTTCACGACGAAAAATTCGCCAGTTTTTCGGCGTAACGCAAGCTTTGGGTCCCTCCAAGAAGATTAGGAACGGAACTACGATGAAAAACGGCCAGGAAGTGGTTGAAAATTTCATGGACCCGCCCACACATCGGTTCACCCCGCCCACGTCACATAAAAGTTGTCCTGAGCCCGTTTCACCAGAGGAAAAGTTGCCGATTTCTTGAGTTTTCTTTTTTTCGCGAAAGATTCTAACAACCATGCATGTGCGTTGATCCATCTTATTTATAAATTTTGAAGAGTTTTGGGCACAATATACAAAACAAAGTCACTTACATAAGAATTTTGAAGCGGGGCAAACCATTACCGACATCAACTTTGAAGCTTTGTCTGCAGTCCCCGAAACACACCAACAGACATATTCGAATTTTTCAGAAACTTCTTTGAACAGTTTTTCTCCGGCACTTAGGTGTTCTGTGAGGATTTTTCTCTATCAACCTTTACTTAGTGGACTTATCTACGCAAAAACATCAAAATCTAGAACGCGGTTTTTTATCATGAACACTGCCTTCAAATGTTTACCGTCTCCCCTTTTCTGCAACACATAATAAGATCTTGCCATCAAAATTCAACCTGTATGACAGCTCTCAATGTAGGTTTTTGATTCCCTTCCCTTCTTTTCGAACCCCTCGTTAAACATTCTCAAACAAGCCGTCCATCTAGCCTCCTTCGCCGTTTGAATTCAGACGATTTTCGCGATGAAATGTCATTCAAAGCTGGTTCGTCATTAGAAGGATGGTTTCGATTTATTTTGAAAATTTAGATGCTGCCAGCGAATTACATATCTCCTATTGCGGAGTGGACTTTACTTCCGTTCATTGCGTGCGTCTGCGCGCGTATGCAGCGTCTCCTTGTCGCTCCACACTTTCTCGTTTTACCTCTCCTCTCTCCTCACAAGCGCGCAAAGAAACATAGTAGATTTGGTACCGAAACAGAGGATACACTACGGTTTGTAGAATTTGGTAAGAATGCGCTCGGGTACGCGTTTTCGCGTCTTTTGCGTCCATTTTCATAAACCTTCCTCCGGAGTCGATTTTTCTCAGATCTGAAAAGCTGATTAGGATTCAGGTAAGAAGGGCTATCCAAAAGTCAAATGTTTGTCAGGGTTCAGATTTGAGCCAAAAAGTTCGAAATGCGATTTCCAGATCCTTATAGTACAGTACACATAGCGCTGTACATCCGCATACTGTATTTGCCTACTGTATGGCACACATACATAAAATTTCAGCCTTTTTTTTTGCCCTGAACAACCCTAGTAATTATAGCCAGAGCAAGTATTTTTTCAGATCCGGAAAAGGTCCATTTTGAAAAAAGCCATTAGAAAAGGACTCTAATGGCGCGAAAAGGCGTCCACGCGCGCATTCTGAGCGAATCCTATGAGCGCTATTGTATTTTGTCTGAAATTAGCAGGAAATTTTCTACAATTGGTGATTGACCCTGTAAGCAATCTATGATCATCTTCGGGAAAACAACTACACTTCACGAGGTCGGCATAATTTATTACCCCCGGTGTTGGTGATGTGACAGTTGTGATAAGCGCCTATCACTTACCTGCTGTCAGTTATAGAATTCTGGGACTACCTTATTGACCAAAACACATTCTGCATGGCACCACTTCTGGGAAGTCGGCCTTCTCTGCATTAGTGTGTAACTTTACCCATTTCGTCTAAGCACTTCCCTCCGGCTATGGCGCTGTCAATCAATTCCACAAGTTTTTTGTCAGTTCTCTTAACCACAGGCGCGGCCAGGTGCTATTTTTCATTGCAACAGGGTGAGCCACTTTTCGCGTCCATCATAATGCATCTTCGTCTCGTCACACTCAGGGAAACAACTGTCCCCTTCCGTGCGTCCCTTTCCACACACACACACGCGGGCACACACAATCAGCGGTTTTTTGAGGTTCACCCCGAGCAACGAGAGGACGAGTTGCCCACCGGCGGTGGCCAAGACCAAGTCTCAACGATGCTTTGTGGTTAGACTCTTCAGCTCACTCTCAAGCTCCCGTTCCGACTCGGCCACTCACGTCACATCTCGTCCCGCCCAACGTTCCACTACGCTGAGACTCTTTGACCACTTTGTTACCACTGGTTATTCACGGACGGTTGTTATTTTTTTCTGCTTCTGACCGTCCTAGTCTCATTGATAATATAATCTTTATTTGGACCTTAGGAGTAGGACCAGCGATTTCAGCTTTAGTTTTAGCGTTTCTATCAGCTGCCACTACCTTCACTCCCACTCGAATGCATGGCGCAATCTACAGTCATCGTTGTGAATTAGCATTCTTTGACACGTTTTTTAACTTTTCACTGTATATGACTGCTTTGAAATATTGTGCCAGAGTGTCAAAAAAAAGCAATCTGGCGAGAGCGGGATCAAGCACAAGTAGGTAATCTTATTGGCGATTCGATAACCCTACTGAACTTTTAAAGGCATTGTTTGCGATAAAAACGTTTGTTGAGTTCTCTTCATGAGAAGGTAGATCTGACCATCACAAAAGTGAAAATAAGTGAAACGACTCAGGAAAAATGCACAGAATCCAGTTAGAATGGCTAACTGTCAGTCGGTTACAATTTTTAAAGGCCAGTGTTCTGCCACCACGGTAATTAACTAGAATTTTAACACTTTCACTGTTTCTCGCAAGTTTTTGATACGTTAATAAAGTTTGACCCTCGGATAACTGCTGTGAAATGTTGTACCAACGTGTTAAAACAGGAAATCCTGCGCGAACGTGTTGAAACACTACTATTTCTCGGCAGTGGCAAAACACTAACCTTTGGAACTTATAATAAAGTCTGATTGTTGGATGTCCGCCCGCCCCCAATCAACGAGATTTCTATGAAAGCTTGTTTTGACGTCTTTTATGTTGCTTTCGAAATAGTTATTGGTCTCTAAAAGCGGTCAGCAACTATTTGAAGAGCGAAATTAAAAGACGGCAAAACAAGAATGAATAGAGATCTCGTTATCTAGGGGCGGACGGACACCCACAATTAGCCGTTCTAACTTGTTCGTGCGCTTTTTTCCCCGGATTCAAACTTATATCCACCCTTTGGTTGGCCAGATCTGCTATTTCATGAGAATAACACAACAACCGCTTTTATCGCGAACCCTGCCTTTGATAAATGTTTTGAATCAAATACTTTTTTCGTTTTCGTTTTAGTGAAAATGTGTATCCTCTGGAAGTCCTGTTCCTTCGCGCGCTTGTGCGGAGCGAGGTTAGAGACAGCGAGAAAGTGTGGGTAGAAGAAGACGCAGCATACGCGCGCAGACGCACGCGATGCGCAGAAGTAAACTTCACTCCGAAACAGGGGATTTTCAGCTGTGAAATTCGATTCTTTAATTGTGTCGGAAAAAGAGATCTGATATTTTCGAATGGTAGTTTTTTTTTCTTATCACCTTCTCTAAGGATCTCGAAAAAGTGATTAATCAATCATGTCCTTTTGAATCCTGGGATTAACGATTTTTTTTTCAAATTCCCTACTCAACATTTGCTTCTAAGGAATGATTATATTCAAAAATTTCTTTCAATTTTATACGAGCCCTTACTGATTTTTTCTTGATTTTTCATAATTGTTCCTTCACAGTTTCCTATTAATATTCGCAAACGATTGGATAATGCTCTGTAATTGAATTGTTTAGTCACGAATTTCAAATCATTTGAATATAGATTAAACGCTCGAAAATGTTCATAAGATAGCGACGTTACTGGTGGTCCAATGGCTTCAAATAGCACGCTCATTCCGTTGGAAGCATCAAAAACAAGTCAAAGCCATATTTGAGCCATGTTAAATCAAAAAACTTCGTACTCTCCGCCCAAGAGCTTCGACGACTGCCCCCCTCAATACAAACTCGTCCAGATCGATCATTCGAATACGATCACTTTGCCTAGTTTTTGAAGCTTTCGAGGAAGTTAGTGTTCTAGTATATGCTGTAAAAGTGTATTAGCTTCGCTATCACACCCACTTTACCGCAAGCTCGCTATTTCAACCGAGCTTGCACGCTGCTGTGTAACTTGTTCCTTTCACTCCATAACACAAACAACCCCTTATTTGTCTATTTGCATACAGTTTTTGCCGGTTTTGCGTTAGTCTCCCACGAAAACTTGCTGCCGCGAATGCACCGCAATAATGCCGGGAATGTACCGCCGAAATTACGTGAATTTACCGAGACAGCCCATACAGCCAGATTTCAATCAGCACAAGGGCGCTTCAGTGCAGCAGCAGAAACGTATCGGTCGATAGCGCTGAGAACTGCAAAGCGATGGATTGGTTATGGTTGATTGTTCGAATCTTTTTTACATTATGGCGAAATTTAAGGCAGAGCCCTGAAATTGCCGTATTTTTCCTGGTCGAGGTACTGGGATCTCCGCGAAATTGAGGCAGCGCCTTGGGTCTACCGCGCATCTGCCGAGAATCTGTCGCATTGGCTCCGGTTCGGCCCAAGGCGGCGGATTCCCGACAAAATCCTCGGCGAAATCCAGGCGGTTCCTTCCAGAGTTGGCACGTTTTGCTCTTTCATTTTTTGTTGTTGGACGTACTTTGTTCACAGTACGCTTCTCTGAAGCGAATCAAGAACATATGAAGCCTTCTCCAATAAGTTAACTATAAAGCGAATCAGTAGTTCTACGTAAAGTCGGTCCGATTAAAAACTGTCCGCCTAAGCGAGCGATCGGCGTGCGTGTCCAGTGGCTCTGAAAAGGCGTTTTTTGCTCTAGTTAATCGAACAGCAGAAATACCAGACGGATAGTGAATAGCCGTTGAAAAGTTCCACCGAAATAAATGCCTACGCGTCGGTCGCTCTACACGCACGCCAGCGGCGTGGGTGGACAAACATTACGTAACAAGTTATCTGCTTGTGACCTTGTCCTGAAATCCAAATTTTGAAATAGCACTTATTTGAAGCTACTTGATTACTGTACCCTAGTTGATCACTTTCTCTACGAAACTTTCAATTACTGTTTTAATATTAGGGAACCTTTTCTCACACTTTAACGGTTCACTTCCGCGTTGTCGGATCTGTGAAAGCCGAGCGGATGGCATACAAAGAGACACATGTCGTCGTTTTGTTTTCATCGTCAACTCATCAAAAGTCTGCAATGACGGACGGCGCTACCCGTCTGTGTATGTTTTTTGTGACGCTTATTTAGCATCCAGCTGTAATTAACCCGATGACGCCATTCTGATTTCCGCTCTCGTAATTGGCTACAATTCATTGGCTGACGCCGCTGCTGGCTGCAGCCAGTCGCTGCAGAATTTCAATACGTCACACTGCCGCATAAATATTGCCTCCAGCATTGATCCATAGTCTCTACAGATGATCAAATCGCGCAGTCTCAACTTCCCCTGTGCTCAGAGTCAACGCATCAGCTGTTCGGGAAGCGTCGATGAAATTAGAGCCCTAATGTATGTTTGTTTGAAAGTGCAGTAATATGCAGTAAATAAAATTCAAGGAGGAAGGAAGGAATCATTTTTCTTCATTTTTTTCACAATTTCAGGAAGGGATTTTATGAATTGAATTTTCCAAATGTTTCGTTTTTTTTTACAGCCACACCACACGGTCTTCCCACTGGGAACCACCTTGGGCGTCATGGAAATGTCGACTTGGACTACCGTATGGATGGGAACAGGCTAGGGACGATGCCGGCAACGTCTACTATATTGAGTAAGTTAAATGTTCACTTGCGGTTGCGATTCGGATCTTGTTGTCTGATGAACAAGAATATAGATTTCAGTTGGTAGAAAATTGACACCACAGTTAAAGGCAGTGTTCACGATGAGAAAATTTTCTGTTTTTTGTGAGCTTTGAGCTAAGGAGAGTAAGGACGGAAGCACGAAGAAACACGGCTGGTAATTAGATGGAAAACTCGTTGAACAGCCTACCCATTGGATCACCCCGCCCACGTCATATAACAGTTGCCCTGCGTTTGTTTTACCAAAGGAACAGTTGCCGATCTTTTCTTGATCGCGAAAAGTTCTGACACCCCGCATGTGCATTCATCTGTCTTATTTGTAAAGAGTTTGCGGTACAATAAAACAGAAAGCAAATCCCTTTAATTAGGCCGGGATCATACTTCCAGCGACGAGCGACGGGACGCAATGTTTACCATCAGTATCGACCGAAAATCGATATACCTGATATGCACTGTCGCCGTCATCGGTCGCGGGAAGTATAATTCCGGCCTTAGGAGTTTTGAAGCGCAAAACCTTTTCCGACGTTAGGTTTTACGCTCTGTCTGCATTCTCCCGAAACACACCACACAGGCGTGAGAAAATATTTCGAAGGTTTCTTTGAAAAGTTCACCGGTATTTAAGGGATGTATGGGAACTTTGCCCATGTGGAACCTCTACTTAGTGGACTTACCTGCTGAAAAACATCAAAAACTAGAATACGTTTTTTTGTCGTAAACATTTCCTTTTAGAATATTTTTGTGCTCAACCTCTCAGAGAAGTTGAGAAAATCGGCTGAGAATTTCTGCGAACCTGAATTCCACCAAGAATTTGACGCACGAGCCGGGAAAGTACCGCGAAAATGACTAGAGTTCGCTGGGGAAATGCCCAGAAGTAGCTGCCGAGAATTCACCGCGATTGCACCACGGAAATGCCGCGCAGGAATATATCTGCCGCGGATTTGCGGTAAGACTACCGCGATTTTCTTTGGCGTCATAGCAATGAGAACGCCCTGGTGTAGCAGCTGATGTGGCTCGGCAGAAAACGCGTCCGACTACGAAGCGATGGATCAGCAAGAGTTGATGGTTCAAATCTTGGAATGCATCAGCGAATATCGCGGCAAATTCTAGGAAGAGTCCCGGCAACGCTGTATTTTTCCTGGTCGAGGCACTGTTACCCCGGCAGATTCTAGCCAATTGTGTGACTTTACCCCGAATCTGCCGGGAATCTGTCGGTTCGGCTCCGGTCCGCCACCATGGCCGCAGGTTTCCGACGGGTTCTCGGAAGAGAATCGCAGGCGATTCCTTCCAGAGGAGAAGATATCCTTCTCAAGAATAAATGTGCGAAAAATGAATTTTGGTGTGAATATCATACAGTTTCGCATGTATTCCGCAATGAATGCATTATCGAATTTAGTCATATCCATCGGGTCACAACTTATACGGATCCGAGGGAATCTGCTGCCCCAGAAGGCCAACGAACTGTACATGTTCGGCGACGACCGGAGATTGGATTTGGATTCGTGGCCGCAGGACAGCATCCGACGGTCATTCAGTTTGTCTCTCCAGGTTAGCGCGACTTTCTTGAGCTTGAGTTCTGGCTTTTTTTGGAAATGTTCTGTTACATAAAAAATCAATGCTCAGGTGCTTCACTGTATATTTATCAAGATTATGATAGGCTACTGCTTATTAACAAACGGTATTTTTTTGATTCACATTTTAATTAGCTGTATTTTTTCCACTAAGTCTTCAAATTTGGGGGCGAAAATCCCGATCAGTATTCTTGATTTCTTTTGAAATTTATTTGTGTTTAGTCTTATAGTTAAAGATAAAATTTTCCTGTACCCATAAGTTGAATTCTAGCACTATTCGTTTAAGTCAAGAAAACTAAAGTGGCAATCCTTGTTGCGGCATCCCTCAACCTATTCGCGGTCACAAACGTTTTTCCCGCAGCGCTGGGAACGCCGCAAAAGTTGCCGCTGCTATCTAAGCGCTGTTCTTTCTGTCGGCTGTACTAAGGAGATGACAGGGTGCTCTTTCGGAATACACGACCCACTAAACAATACAATGAAATTGACCATTGTATGGACTTTGTCGAACGCTTGGTTGGTCACATCAAACAGTTCAGTGTGTTTGAAAAAGACTAAATCAATCGACGGCTCTAGTGGGATGATCAGTTCTCATAAAATGTCTCAAGTGGGTCGTCTATTCCGAAAGAGTACCGGCGACAGAAATAACAGCGAAAAACTACATATATGCAGATCACATACTTTTCTGTTCTTTTTTTGGCTTCTGAACCCTTGGTTAAAATATTACTTACAAGTTGGTTAAATTTTGCACGAGTTATTCTGAATTTGTATCCTGAGAAGTCCATTGATTCAAAGAAAGGGACAGTAACGTATTAACGATAAGGCACACTACAAAAAAAAATTCAGAAGGACCATCTGACGGCCTGTTATTCGCTAACGACCAGATTTTGGCCGTCAATGGGCAGGATGTCCGACATGAGACCAAGGACAATGTTGTGGCCATGGTTCGGGGCGCGGATGACGAGCTTGAGATCACCGTGGAGCAACTGCCTTCTCGACCGGTCCGTTGTTCATTTGTCACATTGCAGTGCTAGACCGTACACTACTTTTTTTACCATCGTTGGCAATTTTTTCTGATTGTTTTTTCTTTACTTTTTTTCTTACATATTCCCTTAGTTTCGTTCGTTATCTACTTAATGTGTTTATTTAGTACATGTTTTTAGGCTTTTGAAACGTAGCGCTTCAATTTTGTACATATTTCTGATTCTACACGCTTTCGCTATTTCCAAATGCATAACATCAACACGAATTTCGGGAAGATTATTATCCTAAGAAATACGTACTAGACCGTTCATAAACATCTTTGGCCTTACGGCAGGCAAAAACAGTCGTTCATTCAAGACCAAATCCTGTGCTTTTCCAAAAGAAAGAGCTCGATGCTGATTTCGAATACATTTCAACTAGCGACTGATCCCAGCGCAAACTGTAGTTTCCAAAAATGATCTGCTAACTGTTGCGGGGGAGATGAAAAGGAACAATTTAAAGTTTGTTTAATTTCCCTAATGCGCCTGGGAAGATAAAAAACAACAGAATTTTTTTTGAATTTTTGAACTTTGAATTTTAAACATTTGAACACTTTCAGCCCAAAGCTCGTCCAGATAGGTAATTTGGGGGCTAAATACGAATACAAGCTTAATTTTGAGTTTTTTCGGTTAATCGCGGTAGGTTACTGTAGGAAAATGATACTTTTCCTACGGTAACCTGCAGTAATATTCTGAGAAACTGGGAATGAACCTTGTATCCGTGCTCAGTGCCCCAAATAAACCCACTGTATAGAGATTGCGCTGGAAATGTTCAATTTTCTGAAACTCAAAAAAATTATTTTTTTCGCAGTTTTTGATCCACCCGTGTCCACTAAGGAAGTTTACCAAACTATAAATGGTCGCACTTTACCTTCCCCAGAACACTCGATAGACCATTTTTCCAAATCCCAGTTTTGCTTGGATCGGTTCCTAGTAAGACTCACACATGGTCCATCTCGAGCAGCGCTATGACAGGGGGGACAAAGGGCAAAGAGTTCCTTTGCCTTTTTTGTTCGCTCAAAACGCAAAACAATCGACAAGCACTATAGCTGTTAGGACCGTTTACTAGCAAAAAAGCAACCTTTTCCGATTACGGGGCCCGCTCTTAATTTAATTGAAATTTTTCGATGCAACGGAAGTTGGGTTGTTTCTGGATTACTTCCTCATTAAGCTTGATTCCTTAATTCGAAATATTATCCAAAAAACTCAATTATTGAAAAATTGCTAGTGATGTTCCTAAATAATGTCTTTTACCGCTAAACTATAATCCGCTGCAGGAAATCCGAAAAAAATGTTTAAAAAATGTTGAACTTACCAACTCTTCCATTTTCCAAAGTCAGTGATGATTTTTTACTGGCAAATCATGTTTTCCAATGACCTGCATTGTTGTGGTTTCTTTCCAGAGATCCGCAAGACGAAGTTGTCGAGTTCGTTTCACGGAGCGGGTACTCGTGGCTTCACTGCCGGATGCGGTGGGTTTATATATTTAATACCCCCGTAGAACGCGTCAAAAATTAAACTTGAGAAAAAACGACGGGGAGAAAATACAGAACATATCGAGGGAACACGACAGATTGGCACAGGTAAGGTAACCAGGGGAACGTCCAAAAACGCGAAATCACTTGGTGGCTGGAGCAGAGATGTTCCTGTATCAGATACTGCTAGAAACCTTTGAATATATCTCTTGGGCAGAGAAACTCTAAGAAAATCATCTGTTTGCATAGTCAACGAAGTAAGCTTAGGCCATATCAGTCGGCTACATATGACACCCAAGCTTCTGTGTTTGTCCTGGGCTGATCGAGCTAATCCAGCATAACTCCTTCGAAGAGCTGTAACAGTACAGGTCCTGAGTGGCTGCTAATTCGGTCGATGTTTTAGAACGTACAAATCCGCTGGATCAAAAGGGCTAGACGAGGGCTTCAGTTGTTTTCTGCGGACGACTAAACGTCCATCAGGATGTTTTTGAGCGCTTCGGAAGTCGTTAGTAGCCAGAGGCATTTCGTATGCACTTAGGAACGTTGCAAGGGAAGAGAACTCCCTATGATGCACCAGAGTCGAAGGTTTACGTTGAAGCTCAAAACTGCTAGGATAACTACAAACTTTATTTTTAGATCTTCGGAGGACCCGAGTGTGTTGGGGTGCTGCAAAAAAGGAGGGGTTGAAATCCGAGTGGGTAAGGATAAACTGGTTTGGTGTTTTAGTGTATTGATTCCATAAAATAAAGGGAAATAAAGGTAGCCGAAGAAAGACGAATGCAAATTAACCTCTTCACAGGGATCAGCCTTCTCTTTCACTGGGATCAGTCAAATGATTGGACCTCCTAAATGTCTGAGGCGCTTTCACGTAAAAATCCACTTCTCAAAATAATTGCAACCAAATTTGTACCAATATAGTACCACTCGAAGCAATTAGGTGCTGGGATAGATTGTTTGAACATGGTGTGAGTGACAATGGGTCACTGCCAAGTAGAAAAAGAAAACAAAAACTAATCAAACACCCGAAAATCGGGCAAAGATCTTCCGCATAAGAACCGTGGCTCCGTATTGAAAAGAAACAATCCGCGTGCACAGGGTGTTAGCTCAAATGACAAGAATACTATTTAGGAGGACACCAACAGTGCTCAGGGAGGAAGAAAAACATTGAAGGCACGTGGCCTAAAAACTTTCATAACGTCTGAAAGGTGCCGAGAGCGTAACGCGACCGCAAGGCTCACTCTTTCACCGTGGGACTCGTTGTCGTTTTCCTTTGTCATGGGTTCGCAGTGACTCCTAGTTAAACACAACATTTGAACGCAAGTTGCCATGAGGGGCTCTGGAGGTCTTTGGCTAGCAAACATCATCTATGATAACAGGGAGCACTCCCTATTTGAATCTTGTGAGCCCTCCACAGAAGAAATCGCTCGTGTTCAGCCAGACTTCCCGCCACCATTACCGAATGCCCTACGAGTTTATTTGGAAAACGGTCAGACGAGGTCTTTCAGATATGATGACACCACTACGGTTAAGGTGATTGACCGTTTTGTTTCTCCACTGCATTTTTCTAGACAATGCTACCTCTCTTTTCCAGGATATCCTAAATTCGATTTTCTCTAAGCTGCAACTCAGGGCGAAGTCTCACTTCGCATTAGCCATCGAATACTCCCTAGGTGCTCGTTCGAGTCGAGTCAGTATGCTGCGGCCCGAGACGAAAATCGTTACGGTAGGTGGTAAACCGTAAATTTCAGTGACATCCGCTAATTTCGAGGATTTACAGGTGATTAGAATGCCAAACTCCGATCACTTGAAATGTGTCTTCCGATTTGCCTTCATTCCAAAGGATATAGAAGCCCTGTGGGCTGAGGATCCTAGAGCGCTTGACTACTACTACCAGCAGTGCACAGCTGACGTCGTTAGAGGTCGCTATGCTTTTGAAATGAGGTAGAATTTTTTTCAAAAAGTTGATTCAGCAAAAGTACCGACTGCAGGGGGATAGGGGCCCTCTACACACCGAGGGAAGAGTTGTTTCTCTTTTTGAGCCTCTAATTCCACTCGGTACCACTTCGCTTGCATACAGTAGCGTGACGTTATGAACTGCGAAAACGGGACAACTCTCTTCGTTTGTAGAGAACCCCTATTCCGAAGGCAAGGCTTACGATGAAAACTGTATGAAAGTGTAAATTTGACCTGTCTCATTGTTAAAATCTTTCTAGATATGAAGCGTGCGTTCGACTGGCTGCTCTCCATATGCAACAGGTGGCCGTAGAGTCTCATCTGCTGAAAGAAAGTGGTGCCGTTTCGTTAGCTAGATTAGAGTAAGCATTTTTCTAGCATTAGTGCTTTCTCAAAGCTGCCCGGAAACGAAAGTCTTTTCGATTGCGTATAGAGTCGTGCTGACCAGGGGTGTGCGTTTTTCGTTTTTCGATTTTTCGGTTTTTTCGTTTTTCGCCCTTTTTGGCGAAAAAATCAATATCGAAAAAAACGAAAAAGTTTAAATTTTTTTCGGTTTTTTTCGGTCTGAAATTTGCGGTTCTGATGCGACTTGCAGTCGATCCTTCGCTGCTTACAGATGTCTCCAGCAAGTTTGCACACGTCTCTGACTTTATTCCAGAATCAAGCAGAATCAAACGTATGACCTGCACCTTGCACGACGGTTCCTTCTACTACATCACTTTCGATTAAAAATTACATTGATGGAGCCGAAATTTTTTGAATTTCCTGTTTTTCAGCAGACTAAAACGACTCGGCGCATCTTTTGAGCATGGCCATAACTTTCAGGAATAATTCTCCGAAAAACCAAAAATACACATTTCGACAGGCGGAAACATCACCAATATAATAACGCTAATCGATTCCGCATAGCAGATAACCTGCATCGGTAATTCGAAGGCAGCGTTCACGATAATCATTCTCGATGACTTTCCGCAGTGAAATGATAGGCGAGAAGAATTCTATGCTCTCAGTGACGAAAAAATGGTTTAAAAAGAGCTAGGAATGGCTAAATAATGGATGCAAACAGGCGTTCTGAGGTCACCGAAACTCCTCATGTCGCCTTTCCGCCCCTAGAACCTCGAGGTTGTGATAACATGAAGTACTCAAGTCAAGAAAATACTGATGAGCGAGCTAAACCGCTTGATTATCACTGTTATAACTTTGACTTTAACTTTATTACGCGCCCTTGCAGAAGTGTAGAAACATAGGAAAGGCAAAAACATCGAAAACATCAAGGAGTTTAAAAATGACAAGTTTCGAAAAGGAAAAACGTAAAACAATTAATAGATCCTTGCTCGACAATGTAGGTAATTTTTGACAAGTGTTTTGAATTTAGCAAGTTGATCGGTATCTGAACAGTATGACTCATCTTCAAGTATTCCATGCCGGCTCTGAAGGTGAAGAAGCCGCGCCACAAAGAGGTGCGCGGCTGACGGAATTTAAGCTTGAACCTTTCTCTCCTAGTATTTGTTATATTTTGCTATGACTGAGCGCTCCGTTCTTTACTCCGCCCGGACTCATCCGAGCAAGATAAGCTTTAGCATCCTTCGTAGCGGCTGATTCCTCCACGCTCAAACGCTCAAAGTCAACTTAATAAAGTGTGGCCCTCTTTTAGCAACAAAACACGGTTTCCGCGTTTTCTTCAAGCATGCCTTGCTGTATAGGGCACCAGAATTTCGGTAAACGAAAGAGATATCAAAAGTGCAATCTATTGTGAACACTGCTTTAAGTTCAGGAAAATTCGTTTTCGTTCAAGGTGTTCATGGAAAGACGTGGAGAATCGCTCTTTGGAGGCCCATAATTTTCAAGCGGAAGTCAACCTAAATTTTCCTGCTCCTCTATCGATCTATACCAAAAAGTGCGAATAAAAACTTTCTAGGCGAATGGCATCAAGTACAGATCCATCAAGCGAAACTGATTGAACGTAACCCCTATGTAGACACCGCGACTCAAAGCATGTGGTTGCGTCGCGGCCATTACCGTCCAATAGCGCCGAGAGACTAAGCTACTGGTCAGTGTTGACCACGACGCAATCGCTCACACTGAAATTCAACATGACAGCACAAAAATTCAAGCAAGAGTGTGCTATCCATCAAGAACTATTGATGTTCGTCTCTGTACAACGTTTGTTCCGTTTTGATCTATGACTTGCCCACGACTTTCAACTTCTGCGAATTCGGTATTTTTTCATGAAATTGGGGACGACCTTCGAGCCCACAGTTTAGATCAAAAACGTGAAAAAACGTGGATGTGATCGTTCAGAGAACCACCGCAGTTTTAAAACAAGAAGTTCACCACAAGAATTTAAGAAGGTGTTCAGCGCTAAAATTTTGCCAGGATTCGACGCTGCAACAAGGGTAAAATTCCTTACATTGATACGCTGATTGGGTATGCTTTTGTGTCACCAAGAAAACATAATTCTGTCATTATTCAAAGCACTTCGATTACGTTGCCTTGTTTTTCCAGTCCAAAATATGCAATTACGAAAATAAAATGTTTCAAAAGACAAAAAATTTTTCGGTTTTTTTCGGAATTTTTCGAATTCAAAACCGAAAATTTTTCGTTTTTCGGTTTTTTCGGTTTCGAAGTTTTTCGCACATGCCTGGTGCTGACGACAACCCCTCACATCAATGCCCAATATTTGTTGTATTGGTGGTGTGTCGCAAACTGCGAAAATCCTTTGGTCCCAAGAAAAAGCCCAATGTATGCATACACAAAATGGGGGATCAATCGTGAACGAAGGGTTCAGCCAAGGGGCGGTAGCAACCGATCGTCATTCAATGCACCTCAGACAGAGGACATCACACTTCCCGCAGTACCACTAGCCGATGTCCCGTAACCCCTCCCACGAAAGGCCAAGAGATCGGTCGCGGGCAGTCGACAGCGCCGTTTCGTTGACTACCTGAACACGATGAACAAGCTTTCTGCGGCCTTTCTGCCACCGCCTTACGGCTAATCTGATGACTGACAGAGGACGGTCCTAAAGCAGTTTGCGGCACATTTAAGAATCACCCTTTAGGTAGAGGTCTGTTAAAACAAAATTTCAAAAATCCGCTTCTGGGAATTTCATCTTGAAGTGCTCTTAAAAAGTAAGGGGTGAGCTTCTACGGGGAAGCTTCCTACACTCACTGGTTCTTGCAGTCTTCCCATTCGCAAATGCCATTAACGGTCTGTGGTTCACCTGCCCAAAACCAGCGTCGCACACAGCGCGGGTTTTGGAAAGAGTCTCAACACAGCGTTCTCTGCTTAGCAATCGTTCATTGGCTCCACTCTAGTGGGTGGTGCAGTGATGACATCAAAGTGCGAATTTATGAGTGAGTGTTCGATGAACCCCAGGAGTAGCCGACTGCCCGCCGACACTGCGGGAAGACAGGAAAGCCTCTCTCTCCGCGGGAAGTGGGGCGCTGTGCCACTCCCACGAAATTGGCGCCGCGCGAAGTTGACTAGCCTGACTTGGCCGACGGGAAGTGGAATATTTTTATCTGAGACACTACTGGCCTCCGCGCGTCCAAACACCCAACTGTTGCGTGTGGCATGCATTTCCCCATCACCATAGCTTCGTTGGGTGGAGACATGTACTCCACCATCCTTCACCTCTGGGCAGGTGAAGGGGGACCTGACCATGGGGAGAACCGGTGACAACCGGTGAAACGCCTTAAGAAAGAGTGAAAGTAACCCAATACTCATGCAAGTCATTTTCAAGATTGGGTGGGTGTCACTGCCGGTTTTTCTTCCATAACTTTTTGTGCTTAGAGATAGACCTTTGGTGAAGGTTGCTTTTGGAATCCCCATGAAATTTTGCGTAGAATAGTGTTTTCATTTTAAAAAAATACGTTCACCTTCTCCCAGCCGATTTCAGTTTATAAAGTTCCTTTTTTTTCGCCTGAAATTATCAATTTTCGTTCCTTCACTAAAGGTCTCTTTCCAATCACAAAAAAGTTATGGACGAAAAACCGATAATTTCAGGCGAAAAAATTCACTTTATTAACTGAAATCGGCTGAGAGATTGGAAACGTATTTTTCTCAAATTGAAAACATCATTCGACGCAAAATTTTATGACGATCTTGAAAACAGCTGCGTTTAAATTTCCATCTTCAAGGGCAAAAATGTTATGAGCGAAGAACAGGTAGCTTTTCAAAAATCGCTTGGAGAAATTTTCCAAGAATTTTTACTTTAAGACAGCTCAAAGGCATTTTTTTATGACCTAGGCAAATCATTTCATTAAGATTAGTGAATTTTTAAGGAAGGTCATCAAACAAAAAAAAATGTTTCAAAATAAATTATCGAAAATAAAAATATATTGAGTGCAAGAAAAAGAGGATTAAAAAAACGTCAAATTTTGAAGTTGCAAGTCTATAGGGAACCTTCACCATTCACCACTCAGGTATCCTAAATAACTCTCACCTCTCGTACCGCTGTCTCCACCCTAACGAACCTATGCCCGGCACCCAACAATGTAACTCTCACAGAAAGTCCAGCTTTATTTGCCACCTGGTTTTTCAGAGCTGAATACGGCATGAACGCATTCCTACCATCGATTCTTCTGGAGAACGTCAAACGAAAGGAGATTAGGAAACATATTCGTTACTACCTGAAGAGGGATAGCCTAAAGTTGGCCGAAAGTCTGGCGAAACAGGGCGATCGAAACCACGAGCAGCAGTGTGAGTATTACATGTGTTCAGTGACCTAGAGGAGGCGCTTAGTGACGTGGAGTTGGTCGCTAGCAGTCAGATTGCTCATGGTGGGGATGACCATTTACTAAAGGCAGTGTTCACGATAAAAAGTGTGTTTCAATTTCCACTAGGAATGGGAAGTGGAGGGGCACACTCTAACATTGACGTCGAAAGAACGAGCCAGGAAAAGCTCCAAAAGAGCCCGAAGTTGCCACTTCGAGCGCAAGGCAAACCCCAAAAGCGCAACACACGCCCACCGACGTGAACAAATGAATGCTCGAGATCGTAAGATGAGCGATGATTCCCAATCATCAGCCCCGTTCTTCCCTTCATTCTCAACTTCTCTCTTTACTCAGGTCAGCTCGCATACATCGGATGCAAAAGACGGCAGTTACAAACCTCGGACAACTCGTCCACCTTGTTTCCTTAGCTCTTTTTTTGAGGGACCATAACTCCGTTCCCAGAAGGTCCTGTACGATTTCAGAGACATCATTGGAATCAGCATGGGGCCGTTTTCAAGAGAGGTGGGAAAACAGAAAAACGATTTTTATCGTGAACACTGCCTTTAAGTCGTTGGGGTCATCTACCCTTGCATGCGCGCCACGTATAACCTGTTTCAATGTAGTCCACCCATGAAGAGCCTGAAGGTGCAGAAGGTTTTTCTCTTTTCGCTCGGCGTGTTGGATGGCTATGCGCGATAGAGAAGGACGAGGGGGGTCCGTGCCTATTTGGGCTTGTCAATGGTGGACTCCACTGGAACAGAGCGTATGGTTTCGTTATTGGATTTAATCTAGTGAATGGACTCGGCGCGATTATTACAGCTGGCCGTGCGATGTTGAAGTCCAATAGGGGTCGCTTATACTCCCGCCGCCGAGCGGCGCACTGCACTATTGTATTATTGATTAAGCGGCGCAGCACGACCGAAATCATATTTTTGCATTCCGCCGCGCCGCGCGGCGGCGGAACTATAAACGACGCCATAGGGTTTCGATCGCGCGCGACGGCCTACCGTCACAGCCTTGTCCATGAACTAGATTAATTTCAACACGTGAACTCTAGCTGCATGCGGCTCACTTTGTCTCAAAAATAGAAGCAGATTGCATTGTGAATCATAACTCCTAGCGCTTCTCAGACGATAGTTTCAGATTTTTACACATTACGGGTTACTGATGCATCGGTTTCATTACGCCTTCGGTATCTGGATCTGCTATCTCACTTGCCATCATTTGGTGGCCGCGGCTTCTCTGTGACATTCAAGGAGAGCCAAATCGATATGATCATGCAGGTAATGGAATAAAATCTACATACTTACATACAAGAGGTGAATCTCTCTACAATCGGCACAGAACGCACTTATACTTTGTGTTCCATGCTGGAGGTTGGCGCAAACTCGGAGCACGTATGTCATAACTTATTGCACCCAGTTTATGCCAACCGTCAATTGGGAACGCAAAGTATCAGTGCGACCCGTGCGGACTGTAGCTGTCTGGTCATACACCCGTTCGAACGCATATTTGTTGCATCTCAGCAATTACCGACAAATTAAACGTTTACAGATTGATCCTCGAGCAGGACTACTCGTACGACATCCTGGCAAGACGGGTCGGCCAACCATATCAATTGATTTTGATCTTATCGATCGTTTAGTGGTCAAGCGGGACTCCGAGATCTCTTCACTGATCAGCATTCGGTTGAAGAGCAGTCCTGACCAGGTAAATAGTTGTGAAGTTGTAAATCTTGCTTAATGATTAATTTTAATGTTTAGGGGCTCGAATTTCTGGTAGACAAGGACGACATTGACGATTTGGTCGGCTACATTTGTGGTTACCAATTGATCAATTGCGACCGACATCTTGACTACGATTTTGACGACACGCCTCCGCGCCAGATTGATCCGCCCAGCAATCGTAAGTGTTGCTGTCAGCAATCCCCTGATCTTTTTCGTGACCTTGACGGCGTCGTTGATGCTCTTGTGTCTCACTGCAGCATTGGTCGCATACTATAGCTGTGCCTTTTTTAGCTCCTCCCTACGCCGCTGTGCATAACGTGATACCGTGCGGATGGAACTACTCCGGCGAGATCGCCACAAGTGTTCAGGTGAGGATCTGGATCATAACATAGCATAGTATAACATAATATAACATAACATAACATAACATAACACACAAAGCATACATCGGGCGTCTAGCTGTGCCATTACATTGCTTAAGCCGGGATCACACTTGCCGCGACCATCGACAGCGACAGTGCATGTCAGGCATGTCGATTTATTTTCGATCTTTACTGATGGCAACATCGCGTCGCGTTGCTGTTCGCTAAAAGTATGATTCCGACTTTACAGTCGGCACTGATCGCAATGGCATTTTTGGGTCCCTTTTGCTAGCGTAGTTTGCGCTAACGCCAACGACATCGGCCAGAAGGGACCACAAGTGCCAGTGCAGTCCTTGCCGACTGTACATGATCGAACATGACGTTACTTAGCACGACATAGCATGGTTATACAGTATAGCACTTTTGATTTGGTTTTCCAGAGTCTGGACCTGACATCCGATCCGCCTCCGTATGATTTGGCCAACTCGTTTGCTGAGCCGCATGATGAGAAGAAGACGGATAGTAGCCGAAGTCCGAGCAATCGAAGTCCGATCAGTAGGACATCGAAGTCCGATCAGAGGTCCTTCTTCATTTTTGAGGCATAATTTTTTGCAAAATATGGTTTAATTCTAAAATTCTTCTCTACAGCCGGTCGCCTCCGCCATCTAGACGAAACTCTGATGTGGCAAAGAAGCTGCTCAAGGCGACTGATTCACTTCTAACGAGGAACTGCCAGAAACTGCAAAGGAAAGAGTTACCACCATGCAGTCCTTTGATACCGAGGTAGGTTACGAAAATTTTAAAAGATGAACACCTCTAGAATTGATCCACCAGTTGACCTGGGATAGCCATTCACCATAATTAGCAGGACCGCATGCTCGTTCCTGCGTTGGTTGATTTTTGCAAGTATATAGTAACTTCAGCGTTCCGAGTTATACACCGCCGACGGAGGTAGGGCGTCTGACAAACAGCTGTTCAATAGGTAGATTTTTCTCCGAAAATGTCATCTAAAAGCTGAATACTTTGCTATTAATTAGCGAAGAATCACATGATTTACGACTGCGGATATTCCTTGGACGTCTGAAAATATGGTGATAGAAGAGAATTTATTGGCGATTACTGCGTATGCGTTCGCGAGTTCACTGCTGGAGGAGCATGGTTTTGCGACGCAGGATTCCCACCCAGGTCTACGGGTTAGTAATATGGTGAACAAGGGGCCGCGGCTTCAGCCACCAGCTGACTTACATCCGCGCTCCACCTCGCTCGCTTGGGTTCGGCCACGCAGAATGTTAGATACCGAAACTTGTACCGGACTTGACCTGGTCGGGCACTGACGAAACTCTGGATGTGTCAGTGGACCCTGCTGCCCCCGTTAAAAGCTATGATGGTGGTGACAAGCCTAATGAAACCCACAACGCAGTCGCTGGCAGGGACAAGCCAGCTTCCAGAACCCATTCTGCATTGCGTGGAATTACTCTGCAAAATATGACATATATGCGATACTGTAAATACCCAATGTTGAAACATCTTGCCAGAGAATATGTAGAACCCAGAACTAAGTGGAAGAGCTTCTTATCCATTCTCTTCTCCCTCGATGCGAGGCATAAAAGGAAGTCCCTGCGTGTAAAAAGACGGACCTCGCCTGAACTATGAATTCCGACTCCAACCCCAATGGCGTACCGTAAGTATACGAAGCCGAACCTGTGTTCGACTCCACAGAGGCCGGGCAGAGGGCCCATGAGGTTACCTGTGGTGAACTCAAGCGGATAAGGTGAGGAGATGAGACAGGTTGGCGTTGAACTGCTCGATTGCAACGGATCATTCGATTTTCGTCGTATGTGGTCGACTGGCGCAAGGTAGAGCCACGAAACCGAAACCACTACGGACAAGCCCAGCCACAAGAACGAACGGCAACAGGACTGGAGGACATCAGGGAAAAGACTGACCCCATCGACCAGCGAGTCCGCGACGGGTCTCGACGTCAGCATTCTCGAACTTTCCGCTTGACTGCGCGTTGGGATCCGGCTCCGTCAGAATGACACGTTCCTTCAAAAATGTAGTCGTACGAACGACACGACACATAGCATTCATCGCATACTATTGTTCTCCGAGCCGAATTCCGGTCCGTAATTGCGGACTACGGCTGTTGACCCATGCGGCACGTGATAATCGTGCTGGGAGGAGGGTGAATCGTGCCGGGACCAAGTGATTCCAGCACGATTAACTTATGTCGAATAATGCAATAGCCGTAGTCCGCAAATGCGGACCGGAATGTGGTCCAGAGAACGACAGTATATTCCGTAACGAAACGAGTTACAGAAAACTCTCTCTGACTAATTTCAGATCTGCTCGAGTTCTCGATTCGGTATCGGACTCATCCGATGCAGACGACTCCTCGTCATGGAACAGCCCTGTGCGAACACCACTGCTGGACGGATCTATCAGAAAGCTTTTGAATGGGTAAGCACACTGAGTAGTTTACTATAAATTATTGTTCATCCTCGTGTCTGACCTGCTCTTAAGCGAACCCGTTTTTCCTGTTGAGGTCAAACTACTTTAGGCTGGGGTAGTGTGTTTGAGGTAGGAGGCTGAGCAGAGTGGCAAGTTGTTACAAAGATCATACTTTTTTGTTATGTTCAAACTTTTTTGGGTTTGGACAGTTGGGTGAATTCAATGGTCCGAGTAAGGGAAGATTAAAGTTGTCTCTATACAAACGTCATCCGCCAGGCCAGAGCTACTCAAGCAGGGATTCAAAATGAGCTTCTTGCAAGTGTACAGTTGCTCTGAGTAAAGGTTTGCTGGTACATAGATTGAGGGTCAGTCGCAAATCTTCGAAATTGAATAAAATTCTGTTACTTACTGACCCCCCAAATCAAAAATAGAAATTCTAGATCTCCGGATAGTCTCGTCCCACCCTTCGATCCAGGCCGACGTGAGTCGATTGAGACGTTGATCAGCAGCGTTCATGCACAACAGGTTGGTCTAGCTCATTTTGTTGTGTAGTGTAGATTTTCATCGTGTTTTCAAGGTTCCGAATCTGGAGAGCCTGATCCTCCTCTATCAAGACACTAATGGAGTGAGTTCGACAAAGAACGAAAAGGACTCCATGCACAACTGCAAGATTGGCCACGCGAAGGAAAATGGTGGTCCTGTTGTCATAAGGTTGTTTTCATGTTTTGCATGGACAAACTGTAGAGCGCAGCTGATTCTCCGATTTTTTTCAGTTCTGTAGCAGAGCGAACTGTAGCTCCAATGGCGTCGATTGAAGAGGAGATGACCATTAGCCAGATCACGGCCGCCTCCTGATCACTTCATCTGCCTTAGTCTTTCTTCTGACAAATGAGCTTTCCTCTTGAAAGGCCTCCTCTCCAAGCCATCGATATTTATGGCCAGCCAAATGATCTCATTCCAATAGTTGTTGCCGCATTATGGTGTTTTTTATGGTTTCTCTTGTTCATCGATCAGTACCGGTATTATTTTTACTGCATTCTAGTCATTGGAAAGATGTCAAATTTCTATTATTTCTTGCATGTAAACTTGCCCAAAGCCTTACATTTGCTAAGAGGTATTTTGGATTATTAAAAAATAAAGTAATAAAAATAATGTTAAGAATAAATCTTTTGAAATGAATTGTGCAAAAAAATGTTTTCGTCGAAGGATTACAACATAGTATGTCGGATTTTACGGTCGTGTCAGGATCGTTCTTGGTCTTATCATTAGGATCTAATTAATAGTTCACTTCCATAACGAAATTAAGGACTTGGATGTCGACCCGGTCCAACCCGTCTATATCTATCTACCTATCTAGACAGCTATCATTTTCTAATCCACTGTCATCTGAGCTCATAGAAGTTCCTTGTCAGCTGCTCGTGCAGTTGTTCGAAACGTTATGAATGTCTTATATGTAGCTACCGGAACCCACCATAAACTTCCCGGGAATCTCAAAAAAGGAAGCTCAAACATAACTGATTATCGAATGAGGCAGATACAACTCGCGCTAAGTCTGGTAAAAACCAGAAGCATCAGGCAAACTTGGCAAGAAAACGTCCGATGGTTGTAAGTTTTTTGAACAAAGTTATTTATCTGGATCCTGAAAACGCTGCCAAATTCACAGCTCATGTTGGTACCTAATGATGCCCGATTGTGTACCGAACTTTACCTGAAATCGCTTTGTTTCTGAAGCAAACTGATATGCGATCCTCAAAAACGTCTCGCGCGGCAAACTAGGGAGAAACTTTAAACAGTATTTGTGAGAGTAATCGAAGAGCAATCTATGCCTTTTTTCATTAATTAATTAACCCAGAGAGTTTGAGGAGCTAAACCACTTCAGACGCTCAAATTTTCGACGCTTGTGTATTATGCATAACACACCGAAGATGTTAAATAATGCGAGATTTTTGAACAAGTTTTTCTCCAAATTGTGAATGTTCTGCGAGGCCTAATTGTTATGTATCACAACCTCGTAGGTATACCTGCTCGAAAAAAAGTTTACAAAAGATGCCTTTAAAGGTGAAGCGAAGTTTTGAAAATTCCGCAAACGACATCCGTATAGTAATGAATGTATTGTCGTGTCTGCACGACTTATTCGAATTCCGCGCCATGGTACCGTAACCAGTCGACGCTCCGCGCAGGCAGTCCCAAAATGAGCGAACGACTTTCTAATTCTAGATCCAGCTGACGCACGTTACGGCAGCGCCGTCGATGCCCACACTCTGGCCCGTTTGGACCTCCATTCGCCTTGGGGAATTATTCTGCTGGGCCCACACTCTTTTAGGGACGGTCGCCCAAGGGACCCTTTTAGATAATGTTGTTACTTGATGTTTTCGCGTATTTTGTTTAAATGCGGATAAACACTAATTAGTAAAACAAGTCTAAAAGGGAAATAGAAAAATAACCAGGAACCATCGAGGCGACATTTATATACAATGCATGTTGGCGCTTCAGTAGTGCTACCGTCTCTTGAGAGTCAACTTTGGATTTTCTCGCTGGTAGGCTGAGTAAGGATCTAGTCATACTTCGGAGCTTTGCTGCCTCTGGCTTTTGCGGCTTGTCTGCAGTTGGTGAGATATCAAAATTGGCCAACAGCAAACCTGCTGCGGAAGTCAGCCACAGCGAAGTGCTGTAGAACATATAACTAGGGCCTAATGGTAGGCTTCTGCATGAAGACACGTTTACTGCCAATGAGGACGCAGAGTAGAAAGATTTCACCACCCAGGTTACCGGCAATAAAATTCAACGATGAATTTGACCCCTAATGTTGCTCACGTATCGATAAGGTAGGCTGATGCATACAAACTTCAAAATTTTCTAATAGAACAGTAACCCACTGCGATAAAAGAACGAGCCCCATTCCAGGACCGCTTTCCAAATCAGCCGTCGCGAGCAAATTATCGCGAAATGTGAGCGGAGCCCGTCCATGAGAGAGCGCGTTAGAAGTTCCAAGCGCGCCGACTCCATCATCGTTCTTGTTGCCTTGTGCCATGATTCGCGTACCATTACGACTAACGGTAGGTGGACACATGAGAAGACGCCAACTTCTTTCTCCCTCAAACGCTACCACTTTATCCGATAAGGTTCACACCGCTCACAAATATTACGCCTCGGGTGCATTATTTTCATCGTGCATATCCTCCGAGAGTTTTGTCCGCGAAATAGCCACGAAATAGTCTACCAGGCTCCGAAGCGGCTCCTGGTGGGCTATTTCCCGGCTATATCGCGGCTATTTCTCGGCTTCTAGTGGAACGGACGAGAAGTAGCCGAGAATTTGCCGAGTTATACCCGAGAAATAATAGGAGTAAACAAAGGTAACCAAGACGCAACCACCTCGGCTCGCCGAGCCACCATCTGGACCGCCAGTGGTTGGGCGGGGCCTCCAGAGACTGAACGAGGTTCATGTACCTCAACCTTGGGTAATTGAACCGACGGAGCTGCTGACATCAGAACCATGCCTCTGGAATGCGCCGTTTATCTACCTGGAGAGCATTGTTTCTCGGCTATTTCGCGGCGAGGATTATTTGGCAGCTATTTTGCGGCGAGCATTATTTAGCTGCTATTTCGCAGCGAGCATTATTTGGCGGCTATTCCGCGGCAAGCAGGCATTTTGCGATTATTTCGCGGCTAATTCTCGGCAAAAACTCTCAGAGTCAGCGGACGGTGTTGTGTTGCAACTATCTCACACGGAACGACTTTTGCGTCTGAGACCATCTTTCGCAGTGTCGGACAAGCACAAAATCAATCTGCGTCATGTTGTTGCAGCTGTAAAAAGTAACAAGGTGAGACTGACGCTTTCGAAATTTCGTGTTGACAACGATAAGGTCATGTGAATCGGCGTACTCGAAATTTCGTTGGCCATTAGTGTTCCGTAGTCCCTAACCGAAATTTCTGTGGCACATATAGCCTCGGCTCGTCTCACTGATGTGACCATTCATGTTCCCGCGACAACAACCATGTCTTCTGGCGGTACCTCGGCGGTCTTCTCATCGAGCATCATTCAAAAATCATCGTTATGACCAGGGCTGTGCGGAACTGTTCCGCTTCCGTTTCCGCATTTTTGGACCCGGAAAGGGAATAAAATAGTGTCACACGATCAATAGTAGTGGATCTAGTCAAGGGTTTTTGAGAGTATTATGGGACGTTGAAATTTAAATCCGACATCTTGTGTTTAAGTAAATATCTAAGCTTGGCTGAGACAACTCAAGAAGTTTGGGATCTTGAAACTTCGACCCCATGAA
Organism: Aplectana chamaeleonis; assembly: GCA_029168955.1. Taxonomy (NCBI): domain Eukaryota; kingdom Metazoa; phylum Nematoda; class Chromadorea; order Rhabditida; family Cosmocercidae; genus Aplectana; species Aplectana chamaeleonis. The sequence goes on along the minus strand of JAPDOI010001773.1, from coordinate 92,639 downwards.
ATTATAACACGAAATAGTCGTGGCAGGAATCTAAACTTCTTTTGGGAATTGCTCTATGTAGCAGGTATGTAGTTTTTTCTCTAACACGAGTATTAATGTTTTTGTGAAGCTTTTTCTCTTGATTCCACATCTTCGTTTGCTTACCGCCACAACAACAAAGGAAGTCGAGTTGGTTTTTTCTGCACGTACAGCCTTTCCTCCAGAAAAGAGTCTCGTTCAATAATTTGGTATCCATTTTAATTCGCTATCAAAGTCTAAAAAAGGCGCTTCTTGGAATCGGATAATTGGCTTCTGTTTTCGGATTTCGGGAAGCGAGAGCTCGAAATCCTGAAATGCCGCGGAGGGCATGTGGATCGAATCCACACCGCGGGTGTGGCTAAGGAGCAGTTTGGCTAGCACACGCGACGGAGAAACGCTGTGCGCGCTCATCGTGCTTGGGGCGCGTTAATCGACACCCTTCGAAAAAAGAAGTCGTAGGCCCACTTTAGCCAAATCCCCTTTATCATTTTTCGCATTTTATTCATGTTTTTTTGTTTATAATGTGCTTTTTTAAACGCAATGCTTCTCATACCATCGTTTCGATGGAATTCGCACTCTTTATACAAGTTTTTTTTAGAGTTCTTTTTGTTTGCTTTTTTGGAGCGGAATGAGACAATATGATATTGATTCCGACGCCGGCCCTACGTCTGACACAACAACAGCATGAACAAAATGCAAAAAACGATAAAGGAAACGGCGAAAATGAGACAAAAACCACTTTTCTGAGTGCCCTCGGTTAACGCGCCCCAAGGACGATGAGCGCGCACAGCGTTTTTCCGTCGCGCGCGTCGTGTGTACCAGCCGAACTGCTCCTTAGCCACACCCGCGGTGTGGATTCGATCCACATGCCGCCGCGGAGCGAGGCTTTATTTTAAATAACTATTACTTTATTGAATGAAATCAATGGTTATTGAATGAGAGCTGCAGGCGCATTGAGCATCGACCAAACGTGATAATGAGGCAACACTAAAAATTCGCCCTCTTAGCTTTCAGTTTCCGGATTCCTGTTGCCGAAGTTTGTTGACCATTTCTCCTCTGTTTCCGTTTCCGAAAATCTTAAAAAAGATTTTCGCACAGCCCTGCTAGGCAACCAGCGTCAGACTTGTTTGAAAAATCGTCTGAGTCCGGCTGAGACCAGGGCGGAAAACCCGACCCCGGACATACACCGAAATGAAGTAAATGTGTTGCTCACTGTTGACGATGATTATCTTCATCAAGCGGTCGTCGAAGCAATGCATTTTGGCAATCGCGTCACGGTAGCGTTCAGGAGCAACGATGCCTACGCATTTCGTGGTTCTTGGGCTGCCATTACTTAGGACTTCGAAGCCTTTGCCAATGTCCTCGGTTTTACTACCCGACCATCGCGTCTCTTGTGCTGCACAGATATCAATACATCTACGCTCCAAAGCGCTCGAGCGGCCTGACAACGTGCCGACATTCAGCGTTGCAACACGTGTCTTGGCAACGTCAAAAGACTTTCGGACTATCTTGGTTCCCCAGTATGTCTGAAACCCTGTACACCTCAAACGAAACTCTGCACATTCCTTTCGAAACTCAACTGTTTCACAACTACATCATGAGTGCGCTTATCTGCAGTCGACGTTGTTCATCAACAACGTCTCTCAATTCTGAAGACCAGCTTCTCCATACGTTGTACATGCTGAACATGTCGGATGACGTGGCGATGGATGACGTGCGATTCTCCACATCCGGAGTCTCATTCTATCTCCTTCGACGAGTGCTTGCGGTCGTCTCATTGCTATTCTTTCCGATTGTCATCTTTTTGTCCACATCTCGACTTTATCTGATTTTTTCAAAAGCAGTGTTTACGACAAAAGTCCGAGTTCGTGTTTTCGATGCTTCCGCTAAGCCCTTTTCGCCATTATCGTCCATGAAGTAGACGGTAATAGCGAAAATTTCTCACAGTACCAACACTTTCAGAAAAAAAACTCTTGGAAAACTTTGAAATATTCAATTACGCCTGTTTGGTGTGCTTGAAAATCGAAACGACGGAAATGGCTTCATTTTCCAAGCTTTTTAGGTTATTGACTTTGCTCTATGTCTTTTTTCACCGGCATGATAGATCTAATATACATGCTTGGATCTAAGAATCTTTTTGGATAAAGAGTATTCAAAATGCTGGCAAATGTTCCTTTGAGTGGGCAACTCTTACATGAAGCGATCGGGGGCGATCGGAAGAGTCGGCTGATCCACGAGATTTTCACACACTTCCAAGCCGTTTTCGGTGACAATTTCCTTCTTGATTTTTTTAGAGTGCCCTATACCTTACGCTTCTGCAAAATACACAATTTTCTCTTTACCTTCCTTTTTAATAGATCTCGCTAATAACAATCTTCCTGGTAGAGTTTTAGTGGAATCTGTGACACCGAAGCGGTCCTAGAAATCTTCTCCAAAGGCAGTTCTTAAAGGCAGTGATCACGATGGAAAACGCTATCGAAAAAACTACAAAAAATCAGCTTAGATCAAAAACAGCTGAAAAATGTGAAGGTAGCGCGGTGAAAAACGGGCTAGAATTAGAGTTTTTAGCGCCCAAAGAAGCCAGTTCGTGCACACGTGCACAGCGCCGACCAAAAAGATAGCAGTCTCATGCCGAGCAGTCAAAAACCATCGACATTCAGAGGAAGAAATAAATGCAAATTTACCTAATAAAAACAGTTGAGCAATGAAAGAAAGCACTCCAGTCAATGTTTTTGACTAGATGTGTACATAAATCCGAAGGTTCATTGATTGAAATTCAATTTCAAGCCAGCTGATGTTCTTGATATAAGAGGTCATCGATGCCGATGATGTGGAGTGGGCTCGTCCACCATCAAATGACAAGAAAGTTCAGGCTTCGAATTTGGCCCGAAACAGTGGTTTTTAGCGATTTTTTCTCATAGGTCCTACTACTCGAGACCCAGAAAAGGGTTTAGAGAGAAAAAGACGACAAGCATATTTGATCGCGACCACTGCCTTTAAAGGCAGTGTTCACAATAAAAATCGTTTTTCTGCTTTTCCGCCTATCTTGAAGTTTGTCCCATGCTGATTCCAATGATGTTTTTGGAATCGTACAAGACCTTCTAGGAACGTAGTTATGGTCCCTCAAAAATTGAGCTAGGGAAGCATGGTGGACGAGTTGTCCGAGGCTTATAACTTCCGTCTTTTGCAGCCAATGTATACGAGCTGACCGGAGTAGAGTGAGAAGTTGAGAATGAAGGGAAGAACGGGACTATTGATCGAAACCATCGCTCATCTCACAATCTCGAGCATTCATTTGTTCACGTCGGTGGGCGTGGAAACTGCATCCGGGGTGTGACGAGCTGACGGGTGTCCAACTTTGGGGCCGTAGGGGACCGTTACGAGCTCATTTTTCTTAGTTTTTTCAACGTTATGGTTGTGTTAGACCCCGCAGCTGCCGATCTCAACCGAAAAATCAGACATGGCTTTTATCGTGGACACTGCCTTTAAACGAGAAATAATTTGAAAACTATTCGAGTGACTTGCTCGAGCAGAAACTACTTGGTTCATTCGGTAGTTTATTATTAAGGGCTATTCTTTTCGATCGGCAGTCTGAAATACTCAGCGCGTAGGCGAATTTCCCCAATTTATTTATCTGGACGCGGATACTGTGTAGTAAATAAATAATTCAAATAAAAATGTTTCGAAACCCATCTAGTGCACTAATAAATCTCTAATTAAATGATTTGTTTTCTCGAAGCAACGTCAGGGTTACCCTTTTTGAAGTTTCCTTACGTTTTTTCGAATTCGACCCCCTAAAAAACTTAAACGATTGGACCGAGTACATAAAAAACGGAAGGGCATCGGACGAGTTTTGCCCGCTGGAAGCCTTGCTAGTGGCACTACAACAACGACAAATCACCGAGCGAAACCCTGCATTTTCCTTCCGAAACCCTACACAATCTTCACGATGTCATGAATGCCCTCATCTGAAGCCGACGACATCCATTGACAACGTCCCTCAATCCTGAAGACCAGCTTCTCTATACGTTCAACATGTTGAACATGTTGAACATGTTGAACATGTCGGATGACGCGGCGATGGATGACGTGAGATTCTCCACATCCTGAGTCTCATTCCCTCTCCTTCGAGAGCCGCTACCCGTCGTCTCATTTCTATTCTTTCCTATTATCCTCTTTTCTTTTATATCTCAACTTTATCTGATTTTTTTCGAAAGCAGAGTTTACGATAAAAGTTCGGGTTCTTGTTTTCGATGCTTCCGCTTAGCCCTTTTCGTTATTACCGTCCAGTACCAACATTTTCAGAAACAAAAACTCCTGGAAAAACTTCAAAATATTCAATCACGCCTGTTTGGTGTGATGTGCACTGCGGACTTGAAAATCGAAACGTCGGAAATGGTTTCAAGTTCCAAACTTCGTAGAAAATTGACTTTGCTCTATGTATTTTTCACTGGAACTATTTTTAGAAACATGATAGATCTGATATACATGCTTGGATCCAAGAATATTATAAAATAAAGAGTATTAAAATTGCTGGCAAGTGTTCCTTTGAGTGGGCAACTCTTACATGAAGTGATCGGGGGCGATTGAATGAGTCGGCTGATCCACGAGATTTTCACACTCTTCCCAGCCGTTTTCGGTGATAATTTCCTTCTTGAATTTTTCAGATGCCCCATACCTTACGCTTCTGCAAAACATAGAATTTCTTCTTTAGCGTCCTTCTCAATAACTCTCGCTAATAACAACCTTTCAGGTAGAGTTTCAGTGGAATCTAAGACACGAATGCGGTCCTAGAAATCGTCTTCAAATTCAGTTCTCAAACGAGAAATAATTTGAAAACTATTCGAATGACTTTCTTGAGAGAGAAACTATTCAACTCATCCGGTAGTTTATTATTCAGGACCATTCGCTTCAATTGGCAGTTCGAAATACTCAGCGCGTAGGCAAATTTTTTAAAATTTTTTTTGTCTAGGCGCGGATACTGTGTAGTAAAAAATTGATTCAAATAAAAATGTTTTGAAACTCATCTAATGCACTAAGAAATCTCTGATTGAATTATTTGATTTCCCGAAACAACGTCAGGTTTACCCTTTTTGAACTTTCCTTAAATTTTTTTTTCGAATTCGACCCTTTAAAAGACCTAAACCGAGTACATAAAAAGCGGAAAGGCATCGAACGAGTTTGGCCCCGCTGGGCGTCTTGCCTACAACAACAAAATCACCGACCGAATCCCTGCATTTTCCTTCCGAAACCCTACACATTAACATACTCACACGGTCATGCTCGCGCTGCTGCAAAGTAACGATGCAACGGCTGCCTGCAATTTCAGATGACTGTATATGTCATTCTGAAACAAGGTTCATGTCTTCGCTCATCAGCTAGAAGAATTCTTTTTTTTATTTCAATCGGTAAATGCGTTTCTAAACTCCCATTCCCATTCCTTTTGTTGATTCCGTGTTTTGAAGATGCTGTTGTATTATACTGCGCATTCTGTTTGTTAAAAGCTCAATCATATCATCTGTAGTAATCTGCAGTAATAAATTATTAAATTCAAAATTAATAAATTCAATGCATGTCAATCGCCTCTGTTAATTCACGATGTCAGGTATGCGCTCATCTGAAGCCGGCGGCGTTTAACAACAACGTCGATCAACCCTGAATTCCAGCTTCTTCATACGTTTGACATGTTGAACATGTTGAACATGTCGGATGACGTGAGATTCTCCACATCTGGAGTCTCATTCCACTTCCTTCGACGACCACTGGGGGTCGAATGAATCCTTCCTCCTTCCTTCCTCATCATAGTTTCTCTTTTTTTTTCTCGAACTGTGCACTTATAGCAATCTCCCGTAATCTCTAGAAGATCTATGAATGAACCTCAGGTTCGTACTCACCCCCTCCCCCTAAATAACCTCTGCAGAGGTGTTTAGGAACAAATCTGCAGTCTGCAGAAGAATCCAAAACCTTTTTCTAAACACCTCGGGTTTTCTTTTCGTCCTTAGTCATGAGTAATTTTCCTGACTCTAATACGAAAATCTCCGGCTCAAAACCCTATATTTTCTTGAACACGGCCGGGTTCCCCTACATAACTACTTTAGTGGAACTTCTCTCATACAGATTGGTACCTTAGTTCATTGCGACTGAATTCAGACACAATATATTTTTATTTCGAGTGCCTGGACAAACACCAAGGATCCTCACAGCAGCATGTGTCGCTATCAGACGCATGTGGATGAGTTCAACACGACCACGCGCTGCCAATAGGGGAACATTTGTCTAATCCACATAGTCATCGTAGCAGAACGTCATAATGTGATTAAGGGTCATTTAGGGACCTTCTACCAGGCTCTGCAAGGTACGTCAACGTTTTTCCCGGCAAATTCTTAACGTTCTGCGGTCATATATTTAATGTCAGCCAACGATACTGCCGGGTATCTGTCTTGTTAAAGATCTTACTCAATTTCCAGTCACAATCACACACAATGTATTCTGCAAAAGTCGAGGGCTGGGATGTCAAGAAGGAAGAGGACGTAGGTGATTTTTTATTTGTTGGGTCCCATTTGACGGAAGAATTCAATACCAGGAAAACAGGACTTTTCGAAATTCATTAATTTTATTTTGATAACGAGAATTCTTCTCTTTTAAATTGCGAGATGACGCGCCGCTTACCCCCCCCCCCTCCCCCTCCCGAGTTCGCTGAGGCGATCAACACTCTCTTCAAGCACAATTCATTGCGCGTGATTATAACTCGCTCTGGCGTCGTTAGCAGTTCCCTTGTCGAGCGAGGCGGCGAAGTGTCATTCTATCGTCGGCAGCTGCAGTGGACGGTCGGGTCCCGCGCTGATGTCGCTGGCCTACCCGCTCATCTCCCAAGTAACTGTTCTTGCTTGTCCAAATATTCGTCTCCCGCCAGTGTTCTGTATTCTATTCTGAGAAAATGGCTGTCTTTAGTAGGTCAAAAGCCAAAAAGAAATCTGGTTCCGTCAAACCGTCAGCAACATCCTCGCAAGCAGCTCATTCATCGAGTCTTGAAGATGCAATGAAGGATTTGAACGATTCGACTGCAGAGCCAAAGTGTATGACGATTCGGTTTTCGAAGTTGGCAGAGGAAACGGAGGTGGTTCGTCGCAAGCGGGATCAACTGCGTGAAGAAAACGGGATGCTACGCGAGAAATTTGGTATTTCGCAAGATATTGATGTGCATTCTGGCGCATTTGGGGACTATTTGTAATGCAGTTATTGATTCTCGTGACCACTCTAGTCCTTCTCATTGTTATTGTGAGGAATTCGAACGCCTCAGATCTATCGTCTTGAGTGGAGTTCTATCGAGTTCAAGGGTGATCAATCCTAGCTCGATGCACTTACGAGGAGTTCTATACCTTTCACACCAGACCTGCTTACAAGGTTTATTATTAATATACGACATTACATGATAAGGGGCATACTATAACACCATGGCTCCACTGCCACGCCTGACGAACCAGCAGCGGGCGCTTCGGCCCAGACGACTGTCTATGGCTTGCCCTTAGGGCTGGGTACACGTCCCGGCATGGCGATTCTGAATATGCACCCCCCATAGCTCGGTAATTTTTAGGCACCCCATCATGAGAAATCGAAATCGGCTGTTTTCCGAATAGTTGGACAGCCATGATCTTGACTTCCTGATTTTGATAAACACGAATATAAAAAAAAAACACTGAATAGAGAAAATTCCGAAAATGGCAACAAAAAGGGTAGTGCAATTTCTGAACTTCAAAACAACCCCATGAGGAAAATTTGTTAGTAAGACGGTAAGTTATGACAAAAGATAAAACATTTTTCAATACAAAACATTTGAACAATTACCAACAACAGAACTACTACTATTGCGATAATTAATGTTTCCTGTCGAATGTTTTCATAAACCTATGAAAGATTAGTTAATCTGTGTTTGATTGTTGTGATGTGGAAATCAGAACTATTTTGTGTAGTGGAACAATGTTAGGATTCATGTGATTCGTAGGCAGTAGAAAACCCGAGTTTTACCCTCCTAGAATGCCACAATCCCTTAAAAAATCGGCTTGCCGTGCGATACGCTGTTTGTACGCAGCTACACAGCGCACACGGGAATGGACGCGCACACAATATTAATAAAAAATGTATTTTATTACAGAACGGGGAGGAGAAAAGGATTGAAACTGAAGAAAATGGAAGATGGTAAAGGTAGTCTATTCTGGATGCACCCATTTTAGAAATTTAGTGTAAATAAACAAAGTTTGAGCGGGTGTTAATTTTTAGCCGTGATAAGGTTCATTCAAACGAGCCTAGTTGATCAAAACTAGCATTAAACTGTGAGCAAAGGATATTGTGAGAAAGAGGAGAATCTGGCAAACATTTTAGCGTCAATGGGACCGGTTTTTAATGTGATTTAAAGGCAGTGGTCACGATGAAAAGCGTTATCGAAAAAACTACAAAAATCAGCTCAGATGAAAAACAGCTCAAAAACTATGAAGGTAGCGCGGTGAAAAACGGGCTAGAATTAGAGTTATTAAGACCCTAAACTTCCAGTTCGTGCAGACGTGCACAGAAAGATCACAGTCTCTTGCCAAGCAATCGAAAATCATCGACACTCAGAGGAAGAAATAAATGCAAATTTACCCAATAAAACAGTTGAACAATGAATGCAAGCACTTCAGTCAATGTTTTTGACTAGATGTGCACATAAATCCGAAGTTTCATCGATTGAAATTCAATTTCAAACCAGCTGATGATCTTGATATTAGAGATCATCGATGCCGATGATGTGGGTGGACTCGTCTACCATCAAAAGACAAGAAAGTTCAGGCTTCAAATTTGACCTAGAACAGCATTTTTTTCGCAATTTTTTCTCACGGGTTCTACTTCTCTATACCCAGAAAAGGGTTCAGAGAGGAAAAAATGACGAGCATATTTTAGCGCGACCACTGCCTTTAAGGACCTTAAATCTCGTCCCCGTTTTACCCGGAAAACCGGGACACAACCGGGACAAAACCGGGACGAGTTTCAAGGTCCTTAAATCACATTGAATATCAAACCTATTGCTATTAAAATGTTTGCCTGATTCTCCTCTTTCTCCCAATGCTCTTAGTTCTCATGTTTATTGGTGTTTCAATCAACTAGGTTCATTCGAATGAACCTTATCAAGTCCAGAAAATTCACTCCACTCCAACTTAGTTTGTTCACATTAAATTTCTATACTGGATACATTGAAAGAATTTCTGTAATAAACTACATTTTTCAATTAATATTGTGTGCACGTCCACTCCAGTGCGTGTAGCTGCGGACAAACACCATAACGCACGGCTAGCCTAGTCTATGGGAAATTACGGCATTCAAGGTGGATAAAACTAGGGTTTTTATGTACAGGGTACTTCTCAATGAGGAGGACACGGTCATTCGCTTCTTTCATAGTAACTTGCAGTCTTCAATTTTTACAGTTGGCTCTCTTCATAAGTCATATTCTCATGAATAAAAATCTATTGACTAGTTGTGATGCTGACTGTGCTATCTGTACTTTTAAACTGTCGAAATAAAGTCTAGCCTGCTCGGATGAATCCGGGCGGAGTAAGCCGCGGAGCGGTCGGTCATGGCAAAGTATAACAGTGATAAGAAAAATTTGACATGATAAGCACGATAAGCCTTGCTTCGACCGGCTCAAAATGAGCGACCTAGGCTATACATCAGTTCGCTAATCTTTTTTTGAACTTGAATGATAGTTTTACTGGGCGTTGTTTTATTATCTTTGCCTCGAATTGGTAGCCACCCGCGTAATCAATGAACGTTGCACCAAAGAAACATGACACCACATCAATCCTTACTTGCTACAAGATAACGGAGTAGTGTTCACTCCTTCATCGAAACAGACTTTGACAGCAACTATGAATTATTGCGAACACAACCTGCATCTCTATCAATAATTTGAATTTTTTTAGTGTTCGACTCAAAAAGCGGGGAAGAAGATATGACAAATCAGAAGAATAGTGCGTATTATTTTGTTCCTGAAATTCGACAGAACATGCACTTCATTCTTTTTTTTTGTTGTTCGGTTCAGGCACCCCCCTTTGCCCTCTCTGCAACGTCTAATATGCACCCCCCTAAGGTTAACCGGGACGCGTGCCCAGCCCTGCTTGCCCTGCAAGGGGCGGGTCAGTCTATATCATTCCAACACATCAAGGCGACCGTTACACGACATCTCCACATTACGAAAAAGCTCGCCCTCGAGCTTGTCAGCCATTCCATACCATGGTCAGAACTGCGCCTTCCATAGCATCCAGATCAGACTTTCATATATGATAAGGATGAACACAAATTGAGGTGTAGTGACTTTTGAATAGAAGAAAGGAGCCGAACAATGATGTATATTGGTTCAGTCACACTTGTGTTACTAGTGGTAGGATTCATATACATTGACTGATTGACTCGCTCATTCACAAGGAAGTGGAGCTCGTCCTCGAGCTCGAAGAAGGATATGAAGAGATGGTGTTCGATGGATGAAATACATCAGAAATACGGAATTAGTTGGTTTTGATCTCTTATATTACAAACGAAAAAAAGAAAGAAGAAAACAATCTTTAGTAATGACTATGGGTACAAATTTAGATATATTAGTGAGATTAACGTTAAAATTAAATTTTACAACAATATAAGATTACAACACAAAAAAACACGACTAACGTTCCTTGTAAGCATTTTTTCAATTACAACAAAACACAATAAATGGATTCAATCGAATACCTAATCGATCACAGGTATTGGTGCTTCGATAAATATTCGGGCGTAGTAGAAATATTTGAAAAGAGATTGAATTGTTTTTTTTTGTTGACCGTAATTTTTTATTTTCTCTGAACCCCCAATCCAGAGAAAAACAAGGTTAGAAGATTGCTTTTCGCGCGGTAGCGGCTTAGAAGAAAAGACAAGCTCAGCGAATCGAACCAGCTGACTATGTCAGTTAACTCAATTTGTTTTCCTCAAAATCGAACGAAAACCATGCTTTGCTCGAAGTCGAGGTGAGCGTCTGACAGTTCGCTCACTACTGTCCGATGCTTCTCTACTAGTACTACGTAGGTTGTTTGAGGAAGAAGCATTGGCTAGTGGCGAACGAGGTGAGTACAATTTCAAACGATTGGTGTGAACCGTTTGAAACTTCTTGTTACCGCCTAGACTGGAAATAACCACGTTCGGTATTTCCATCTTCTCAATAACAAACGGGCCCTTCCATTGGTGAGTCAATTTCGGGCGAACCGTGTCGTCATGGAGAAGTACTAGATCACCAACAGAAAGTTCCGTTAAACATACCTTATGTGCGAAATCATACCCAGCCTTGCATTTCGCTGTTTTTTCTGCAATTCGACATCCGACCTCGGATATTGTGTCCTTGAGACCAGCTCTGAACTGATCAGCAAAACTATCCGTGCAGTAGGTCAGTTGCGAAGGCAGCTCGTGAAGAATATCGGACCATGTGATGGGGCATACGTTGTGCACGACGAGAAATGGACTAAATCCTGTAGTGGCATTTTTACTGCAATTATAAGCAAATATAATAGGTTGTGAAAAATTGGACCACATATCACGGGCTTCCGAACAGTAAGCGGTCAATGAGTCAGTTTGGACTTTTACCACCCGCTCTACTTGTCCGTTAGCTTTGTGATTGTAGCTAGTTGTAAATTTATTATCAATTCCTAGTGTTCTGTTAATACTGGCAAAAAGTTCACTTGTATAACTTGATCCACGGTCCGAAACCAACTTATTCGGAATACCGTGTTTTGATATTACATCATTAATTAGAGCTTTCATTACATTTTCAGTGGTTTGATTAACCAGAGGTGTACAATATATTCGCTAAAAGCGCAGACCGTTTTCGCAGATTGAAATAAATTTGTTACCATTAATGCACTGAGGAAGTGGTAAAATAATATCGGTATATATTCGTTCAAATGGTCTTTGAGGAATTGGAAATCTGCCCAGTTCCTCACGAATGATGTTCCCTGCTGGGGTTTTGATTTTCTGACAACTTGGACAAGTAGTTAAATATGTCAAAACATCCAAATATGCACTAGGCCAATAATACTTGTCTGTGAGTGCTGAATATGTTTTGTGTGTTCCTAGATGTGACTCTGATTTCTCTTGACTTTTCCTTATATCGTCGGCAGACGGCAGGGAACACGATTGGATTGACAATATCGGGTAGAGACTAAGACAATCGCATAACGTGTTGTGCTTTCCTGCACGATATTCGATTGTGAGGTCATAGGCTTGAATCGAAATCTGATATTTAGCCCATCGACCCACTAGGTCTGATCGATGCATTAGTGATTTAAGTTTGGCATGATCAGTAGCTAGTTTGATACTCGCATTTGCCACGTATGGATAAAATTGCTGGAGAGCAAAAACAATGGCCAACGCTTCTAATTCAATTACTGCGTAGTTCTTCTCATGTTTGTTTAGAGAACGGCTACAGTATGCAATTGGTCGATCCGCGTTGGTTACTTGCTCTGCTTGTAATAAACAAGCACCGAAACCTAGTGTGGATGCGTCCGTATGAATTACGTAAGGTTTGCCAAGTTTGGGTGATACTAGCAAAGGAGCTTCAGTTAGTGCTTGCTTTCGCTGATCAAAAGCTTGTGCATGGGCTTTGGTCCATTCAAAAGTTGAATTTTTCTGCAGTGAATTATTTAGTGGAGTGGCTATTATTGCAAATCTAGGTATGAATCTACGGAAGTATGAAGCTGCACCTAGAAACGATTTAACAGCTTTTTGATCTGTAGGCTGCGGAATTTTTGTGATATTCGCGATTTTGCTCGGGTTTGGTCGAGCACCATTTTTTCTAATTATCACACCTAAATATTGGACTTCGGTTTGAAAGAATGAACATTTTTCTGGAATTAATTTTATCCCAAAGGATTGAACTCGCTGAAAAATTTCCTCTAAATCAGACAAGTGAGCGCTAAGAGAAGTGCTAGCCACAATAATGTCGTCGATATATGCAAAACAGCATGATTTCAGTTCTCGAATCAAGCTATTAGCAACTCTCTAAAAAGCGGCTGGTGCTCCTTTCAGCCCTTGTGCCATCACAGTAAACTGAAATAGTCCCAGAAAAGATGAAAACGCCGTTCGTTCCCGATGTTTCTTTTCTAGGGGGATTTGAAAAAAAAACACTTTTGAAATCCAATGTGGAGTAAATTTCTTTCCCACTAACTAAATCAATTATATCTTGAATGTGTGGCAAACAATATGTTTCATTTTCGGTTATCGAATTTATCCGTCAATAATCCACCGTAAAACGCCATTGATCTTTATCGCATCCCTTTTTTACTAAAACAATTCGAGATGCAAATTTGCTTGTACTCGGTTCGATGATTCGAGTACGAAGCATATCTTTGATTTGACGTTGAATTTCTTTACGTTTTTTCAATGGCACTCTATAGGGTTTTTGTTGTGGTAACTAAGAGTGGGGTATAAAACTTATTCGGTGAGTTATATAGTTCCATTGTGCCCTCCTAGTTTTCCATCCGTACCTACAAAACAGTCCTTGTAAGAAAATAAAAGGTTTTTGAATTTGGTAAGGTAAGTGGGGTTCAGAATAGAAGTATTTAGATTAACTTTTTGTGTGAGAGATGACTGGGACTCTGGATTAGCAAAACAAGCCATATTTCTACTAATATCAGCTTCAGGAGGAATGTAGTCAATCGCTTCCTGAAGAGATGAAACGCTAGTATTAGAGAGAGTTTCCTGTGGGTGAATTGCAAAAATCTTATCCCATTTGCAATCGATACCTACGAATGTTGTCGTGGTGATTTTCATTTCTTGCTGAAGTGGAATTGAGTTTTCAGTTGAATTTAAAGTTCGTAGTTTAACAGTTCCGTTTATACCTGGGCATGTTAGGGTTCTCCCTATACAAGCTCCCATAGGTAAGTTAATATTGAAATCATCGCAAACAAACATTTCCCAGTCCGAAGGTATAGATATATTTATAGTTCCCAATACAACGTTAACAGACTTTGGTGGTAAAGTAGTCGATTTGAGCGAAAATACATCAAAAAGGAGATTATCAGATTGTTCGTGCGAGTTCATGAATGGGATTGGTGTATCATCAAAAAGTATTTGTTTTTCCGAAAAATCTATGGTAATTTTGGAAGAAAATTTATTAATTACGTCGTTTCCGATTAGAAAATCTGATGAGCATTGATTATCTGACACAACTAAACAGATAATCTGGCAAGTTTTGTTTCCTATTGTTAAAGAGACATGGGCTTGTCCATCGAATTTGATTAGTGTGCCATTAGCTGTAGTTCCCGCCGAAATTTTCTTGGGCCGAACTTTAACTTTGATCTTGTTAGCTACAGATTTGTTAATGATGGCCAATGCTGAAACAGTGTCAAATAGAGCAATAAAAGAAGTGTTATTGAGTTTGGTAGGTATAAAAATCAGTGACGAATTGCTTTGATGTTGTACTGAGGAAGCTTTTGGAAGAAAATTGACGTATGGTTTTGAAGGAATTATAAATTCGGATTTATATTTAGTTTTTGTACCGTTTTTTGAGGTTGGGGCTGATTGAGAATTATTGTCACCACTAGGGATGATGGTAACATTTTGTTGTTTAGGTGGTTTCTGATTTTTGTTTGATGACTGATTTTTCAGTAAAGTGTCTAAAGATATAGTGGAAGTTGCAGAGTACTTCTTTTCTTTACCCCTAGTAGAAAATTTATTAACGAATGGTTTGAATATAAATGTGAATATAAAAGCTTTCAGCAAGTGTGAATTACAATAAATACAAGTAAGAAAAACAAGCAAAATTAAAATTATTGTTAAAATAACTAAAACATTGATGATCTTGTGTGCGCCAGTTGATATCAACATTTTTTTTTCGAGACTGAATTATGTCGGATGACATAGATTCAAGATATTCCAAAGTACCAGCGACTTTCTCTTGCATATTGTCATCTGGAGAATAAAATTTAGTTTTGCTTGTCGGTGATTCGGTTTTGTAAATATTGTTTATGGTATTAAGTCTATTTTTGATCATAAGAATATCAGTTTTAATTTGCGAAAGATCCGAATGGAATATGGGAGGGGCATTGAAAACAAAATTTTGGGAGTTGGTCTCTTTTGGTAGATTAATTTGGATGTGAGAAACTTGCGTAATTCCACTCGGGGATTTATAATGATTATTTCCATTATTATAAATTCCATAGGGTAGATGAGCACAATCTGCGTGCGGGCTAGATGTTGTTAAATCGCGCGAGATGTATACTCTGCCAGCGCGTAGCTAGATGCCTCACACGGAAACCGAAGATGCCCAGGGTTTCGGAGGCATCTTGTCTAATTTTGACCCGAGATTTTCCGTAAATTACGTAAAGTTTAGCCCCAGTTGTTGAAATTTTAGCTACAGCACCCGCATATTCTACGCTTATTCTCGTTGCAGCACTCGGTCGATCGACCCACCCAGTCTTCATCTGTACTAGAAAGGCGATCCTCGCTGCGATTGGGCGCATCGCCGTTTCTTCCCTACGGCCTGCAGCCTCCCAGCCGCCAAAATTATCCCTAGCAGGGTATTCCAGAGAGCAAAAGCGAGTCACCCTCCACAGACACCCGCACAGTGTCGAGTAATCACTGAGTGAGATGACTGGGCCAACACTGTCCGAACGGCATCCCTGCGTTCCGCGTAGCCAGCGCGGGTTTAAGACTGCACTTCAACACAGGCTGTCGCGGAATCCGTAGATTCTCGCTACAAAATTATAGCGAGAATATACGGGTTTAGCGACAGAGAGATCAATGTATCCAATTTAGCCTTCGTTTTTGCGTAGAATACGCGTAGAATTTGCACACTTGTACCGTCGACACAAGAATATGCGGGTTTTAGCTATCGTAGCTGAAACCCGTAAATTCTCGCTACATGGAATGGGGCGGCGTTTCAAGTCGCGCCCTCGGAGGCATCTAGCTACACCTTGACAGAGTATCTTGTGTATTATGCCGTTACAGCCCATTCCCATTCACTAGACTAAATCGAATACGACGACTCTACCACCCGGGTTGCGATTTTGTCTTTTTGATTCCCAAACGTCTTTTAGGATAAAATTTTGGCCATTGTTTTGGTCTTATATTGGCCTGATCTTTTGGTCTCAACAGATAAGAGGTTATCTGTCGACGTCGGCTTATTTGTCGACGTCGGTTTATTATCTAGGTGCAACTGACCTTGCCGTAATCTGTGATAACGGTGGGTGAATGTCGGTGTGTACACTAGATAGGATTAGGATACTGTTTTATGGCGCAATTTGACCCAGCGCACATAGATGTCTGATAATATAGAGTTAATACTCTATGGTGGCTTTATTCGAAAAGGAAAAAGGTTGTATATATTGTTTCGAATACAAGATTATATCTCACAAATAGCTGAGAAACTATTTTTTTCAGAAAAATAAGATGAAATGTTCATTCTTTCTTATAGTTTGACTCGACTTTGCTAGTATCTACTTATTTAGAAGGGGTTTCACACCAAATACTTACCTTGGTTTTCGGATCAATGATGATCACCCGATAGAGGTTTTACACGAAAAGAAAAAATTTTCGGTTTTTCTGATCATACCCTCAGATGAACAAATCGATCCATCAAATCAGAGGTGTTACACGATATACTTTTAATATTGTCGGATCATACCCTCAAAAGTGAAGTTTTCGACTTGTTATAGAGGTGTTACAAAAATAACTTTTGGTTTTTCTTCGGATCATACCCTCAAAGGCAAATCATCGGAAAAAAAGGAAAGAGGTGTTACACGCAGAAACTTTTGGTCCTTTTCCCGATCATACCCTCTGAATGAAGTAGTCGACACATAAAGAGGTGTTACGCGGAATAACTTTTGGCTGCTTCCGGATCATACCCTCAAACTGAAGAAATCGGCACTTCTAAAAGAGGTTTTACACTTACGGATTATACCCTCAGAATAAAGCGATCGATTTGCCAGAAAGAGGTGTTACAAGAAACAACTTTGGTTCATTTCGGATCATACCCTCGAATTGTGTAGTCGGACTACTCTGATTCTCGGAATGTCGTACTTTTAGGGTCTCGGAATATCAGTTATTGCGAATCTCGGAATGCCAAGGGTCTCGGAATTGCGCTACGCGGTTCTCGGAATGCCAAGGGTCTCGGTATATCGCTTAGTAGTTCTCGGAATGCCAAGGATCTCTGAATATCAGCTTGTGGTTCTCGGAATGCCATGCTTTGGGGTCTCGGAATTCCACAATGGAGTATGTTACTGCCTGTCTTACTGAGCGCGTTTGATGTATGTATATACACGTCTTTAAAGAGTGAATATAAATACATCCAGGTTCTCAGAGCTGTTCTCTCTACGAGCACTTAGCGCTAATTGGTATATATTGGAGTGTTGGAACAAATAATTTTTCTTGAATATTCGAATAAACGAATAATTCGAATAATCCACTACTTCGAAAATTCGATTATTCGAATAAACGAATGATTCACTTCTTTGAATATTCGATTATTCGAATAACCCGAATAATTCACTTCTTTGAATATTCGAATATTCGAATTATTCGAATATTCGAATATTATTCGAATAAACGAATATTTGGGCAACACTATTGCGTACTATCCCATCCAATCCTTTCGGGCAATCTGGGGCATCGACAACAGGTTGAGAAGTTGTCATTCCGTAAACTCCACCCTCTTGACAACTCAAATCGCTCGCATTGTAAGCCTGACAACTGCCCGTTGCCCAGCGACGTCCGCCTGTTGTCGGGCCGTTGAAATTTTAACCTGTCGCGTTTAGCGGCCTATTTAGCAGCGGCTCACATCCTGCAAGACTTTAATGTGGCTTAGGAACTACTTTGCCCCGACCCACTTCGCGGTCGACGCATCGACACGCATCGCGGTCAGCACATTTACACGCATCGCTGTCGGCACACCGACAAGCAGCGTGGTCGGTACACCCACGCGTCGCGACTGGGTCGCTTAACCTCCACTGAGGCCGCCACTGGATGGGCAGAGCTTCTAGATGCTGGGCGGGGCCAATGTACCGCATACCTGGGTAATTGAACCGACTGCACTCTTGTCACTTAAATTCAGCATACACGCTCGTAAACGTGGTTGAGACACTAACTAAGGAAGTTGAATGGCGTGGCTCAGAACACAGCGCCTACGCATTCTGTAACCCAAAAACGACCAAAAGTGACGCTACACGACTGAGGAGTCGGCCCCGCACCTGTATCAGCCCGCCCCTGTATTCGCGTCCTCCCCCAAACAGGAGTGCTGGGCCATTCCCACCATCGTCGATGTATATGGCTCACTTATCGTACTCATTGTACCACCCACAAGCGTCGCCGATGGTGGGAATAGCCCAGCACCCCTTTTTTGAAGGAGGACGCAAATACAAGGGCGGGCAGATACGGGGGCGGGGCCAACTTCTCACTCGTGTAGCGTCATTGTGGGTCGTTTTTGACGCTGCAAAAGCGTGGGCGTTGTGTTCTGAGCCATACCATTATATGTCCATAGTTATCTCAACCACGTTTACAAGCGTTTACTCTGAGTTTTTGCCAAGAAATAGCCGCGAAACAGACGCAAAATGCCTTTTTTCCCGGGTAATAGTCGCGAAATAGCCGCTAAATAATGCTGGCTGCGAAATAGTCGCCAAATAATTCTCGCCGTGAAATAGCCGCAAAATATCCGCTAAATTGCCGACCTGCACCCGCTGAAGATCATGCTCTGCTGCTGGTGGGACACCAAGGGCATGCTGCACTTCGAGCTGCTCCCGCAAGGCAGGACGGTCACAGCCTGCATCTACACCGATCAGCTGGAGAAACTAGCCGCCGCCATCCGAGAAAAGCGTCCCCGACGGGCGTCGGTCCACATGCTGCACGACAACGCGCGCCCCCACGTGGCGAAGGAGACCCAGCAGAAGTTGGCGACACTCGGCTGGGAGACGGTTGCCCATCCGTCGTATTCTCTGGACCTCGCCCCCTCCGACTACCACTTGTTCCGCCCGCTGAAGCACCATTTGGCCAGAAGAAAATTCACCAACTACGACAACCTCAAATCCGACATCGCGGACTTCCTCGAGTCGCAGCCCCCAGAGTTCTGGGCGAAGGGCATCGGCGACCTGGCCAATCGATGGGCCACTGTTGTGGATAAGTGTGGTGATTATGTTGTTGATTAGACTTGTTTTTCAATAAAGTTGAAAAAAAAATTAAAAATGGTGAAATTTTCGGACAAGAATTATTGGACAACCTAGTAAATACTTGCTATACTGTGCTTATCTGGGTTAAATTCCGGTCAGCAATTGCGTCTCGACACGCTTTGCGGCCGCGCGCTTTCGAGTCGGAAGAGTTTCTAGCGCCGCAGCTGCGGATCTGTTGACTCTAGGTGGGTTTTAGAAACTGGAAACTAAACAAAATTGAAGAAAACTGTATAAAAAAAGCCATATCGTGTCGGCTTTGGAGCTGGAAACTCGATTGAATCGAGCGCGTGCGGCCGCAAAGCGTGTCGAGACCTAATTGCGGACCGGAATTTAACCCAGATAAGCACAGTAACTTTATATCTATGAGGTACAGAAGAATTGTGAGAAATTAGTAGTCACTACGCTAAGATGTTTTAAATGTAAAATTAGGGCAAATTGGAGTGCGATCTTGTCGAATATTCAAATTATTCGTGCTGAATATTCGAATAAACCGAATATTTCACTTTTTTGAATATTCGAATATTCGAATACACGAATATTCCACTTCTTTGAATATTCGATTATTCGAATAACCCGAATAATCTACTTCCTTGAATATTCGAATATTCGAATATTATTCGAATAAACGAATATTCGGGCAACACTCTAGTATATATATGTACACATCTTTAGAGAGTGTAGATAGATATACCCTGGGGTTGCATGCAACAGGGTCCTGAGTTAGCCCTAGTGGGGAAAAAAAATAAGCTCAAGAGCCATACAAAAGTTTTTTTCGAAAGGGCGGTACCTTTCCCTTTATTGATTTTCCATTTTTTTAAAATATTTTTTTCATTCTCAGCACACACACACAAAATAAAAAGTAAAAATGTATTTAAAAGGAAAAAAACTTACATCACTTGGTGTGGTTGATTCGTCAATCGCTTGCGGACGCAGGAAGAATAAGAATACCATTAGGTGGAATACTATTCGTGATCGTGGAGCGAGTGGTGGTAGATCGAATTGATTTTTTTTAAATAGAAAGAGAATTTGTTTTTCTATTTCAAAAAACGAAAAGTAAACCCAGAAACATGGGGTGGTTTTGAAAAGTCTGAAATCTCCGTTTCCCGAGATAAAAGTTTTAAAATCTCCCCGGGACCTACATATCGAGGTTAAGGGTGGCCTACCCTAGCTCGATGCACTTACGAGGAGCTCTATACCTTTTACGCCAGACCTGCTTACAAGGTTTATTATAAATATACGACATTACACGATAATGGTCATACTACAACACCATGGCTCCACGACCACACCTGACGAACCAGCAGCGGGCGCTCGGGCCCAGACGACTGTCTCTGGCCTGCCTCGCAGGGGGCGGGTCAGTCTCCATCATTCCAACACATCAAGGCGACCGTTACACGACACCCTCCATTATTCCCTCATCTTTTTTTTCCTATCCTGCACGCTATCTAAAATTCTCCGCGAAAGCAGTAAAATCCTCAATCTCGTGTTTATAAATTTTTATCCCAAACAACCTCATTTCCAAATTTTTTTGCTCGCGTTTTACTGCTCAAAATCCAAATTTACACTGCACGTTCCCCATATCCTGACCATTTACCCTATCAATATCCCATTTTGGCAGCTGTGGTTGTGTATCAGCGTACCCGCGTGTGGATACCCTTTAGGAGGTTTCTACACACCGTTGCGCCGATGCACTGCTGCGCTTGTTCGCTGCCTGTACCCGGACGGCTCTATTCGCTGCCTGTGCGGTTTGGCGGCGACAAACCTTTCCCATATATCATTTTAAATTCATCTTGCAATTGAACCGCAATTTCTCATTTTCTACCCTTTCAAACTCCCTTAAATTTGCCGCTTTTTGCAGTTCGCGGCATTCTATATCTGGTTTGTAGTCCATCTCATCTTTTCCACCTTGTTGGGGCTCGTTAACGCAGGCTCCTCCACCTGCCTAGTCAGCCCGTAAAAGTTGCCCGAATGCCACGACCGCGTCACGTCTCCATGCGTCGCGTGCCCGCCAACTTCGAAAGGCTGCATCGAGCAGTTGCCCCTTTCAGGTTTTGATCTTCTCCAGCGTTTGTTGGATTCTCATCCTCATGGACTTTCTACCGGCCTTCGACTACTATGGTATTCCGGCATTTGCTACCATCTTCATACTGGTCAGGTAACAGCTGCGTTTGAAACTTGTAGATTTTTTCGTGCTTTGCACGAGTCTAGTAGCGCTCGCTTGCAGCGTTCTTATTTTTTCCATTTCCTATGGGTGTTCTGTTCAGGTTTTCAGGTATCTCTCCATATCCCCTTCTTTTTTATTGGGTTACCCTTCTTCATTTTCCCCCGCACGCAGCATCAAAATTGAGCAATGGCCTTTTCACTTATTTTTTTCTGACAAATAGGTTCCTTACAATTCACCCTAATTTTTCCCGCGTATGCAAGGTTGCTAGAAGTCTGACCCATAGCCTTATGACCGCGTTTCGGACTGATAAAAGCCGCGTATGCACCCATACCCCACCAAAATCGTATTTTACGATTTTAGGTATTTCGCAATAAATCATATTTTCTGATCATTGCTCACCACCTGCGTTCAAGTTCCACGCAACCGACCAGTCTATCCCGGCTTTTTCCATTTAGTGTTGGCTTCATTTCCCTTTAACATCGGTGGGGTATTCCATTGCCCTTACACTAAATTGTACCTGGACTTTCGTTTGTGCTTTTGCTGCACGTTACCGCGTAAATACTTGCGTGGTGACTTGCCACTTCAACACAAGAGGGTGGTTACACTCTCCTATCTGGACTTGACTTAAAATTTGCTGGTCAATATTTTCTAAATATCTCTGGACTTCACACTTGGGTTTTTCTCTCACATGTTGGCTACAGTACCCGCGTTGCGTGTCAGCTCGCGCACTTCTTGCGTCATCATCGCCTATTGTTCCTCATGTGTGTTACAATTAACCTTAGCGCGCCGCGATTGCATCATTGAGCAGTGTTAATTCCCCGCATTATCCTTTTACCCCATTTATTACGTCTCTATATTCAACCGCGTCCACCAACTACCACAGTCCCTTTCCGTCCTGTCAAAAGAAATTTTTTTCTTTCGGTGGACTCCGGCCAAAATTCCTTTTTTTCTAAATTCCCCTTGTTTTTTATTCAGCCTTCTACAAAACTTTTTAACTCTCTCTAAACTTCACATTTTTCCCTCAATCGCAATTTCCCTCAAATGTTTCAATTTCTAAATTCTCCCTATTTTTAAACCAAATTCCGAACAACCTCTTCCCCATACAATTAAATTTCAAATCGCAATTCAAAATTTCTCCTTCATACTGCTCAATGGTTTGCCCGCGTATTGTCCACGCAAATTGACCAGCAATAAATCCCCGGGCATGACGTTGTATTATGATTGGTGTGATCTGATATGCTAACTCACCGCGTTTCACGCAACTTGAGGCTAGCACGTCATTTCAAATAACATCCTTCACCGTTCATAATACCATTTTTCTATTTCGACTCGAGTCCATATAATCACTTCACATTTATCACAGTTTTCGATTCGATTACATTTGTAGATCACATAACCACATCATAGTTACTCCATATGATCTGTGATAATTATCTTTTTCAATAGCTAATGGGAGGCTTTGATCTTTATCGGTCTTCTTTAGCTCAGAATTTAAAATTTATTTTCAACTATATATACATACAACATTATATTCACTTTTCACTCTTTTGCGTTATGGCATCCTAACCGCTCAAATTCAGTACTTTTGTGCAGCACTCACATTTAGTTAATAACCAGCTTCTGCTTCATTCATTATTGTTCTGCGAGTGCCTGCGGTTATCGACATAATAAATATACACCGTCGATTATGCCGTTTCGCGTATTTGTTGATTCCGACATGCGTTTATTTTAAATTTCATTTCAGGGTAATTCGTGAGGTCCCCTGCTTCACAGCGATCATGACGGATAATGCGAACAACGGTTCCAAGGAACCACAGTGCGACGCTCAGCAACCCCGTTCAGAGGCTGCACCGCCGCAGCCGTCTGCGCCTGCTCCACCTGCGCAGCCCGCCGCTACTCCACCGGCGTTACCGCCGCACAACCGCGTCGTACTTGTTCAACCTCGTGAGCCATCGCGTCAATATGAGGAGGCCATTGCCAACAGGCGTCTCCTTCGTGAGGTCGCCGAGGTGATCGCCCCGTACGACCCCGTGGCGGCTCGGGAGTTGTTGAACACAGACGACATTTACTAGTCTATGCCGATGAACCCAATACACTTCATACAAGGCATACAAGATGGAGAGTTGTTTTTATTCTCACCCAAATCTCTATTAGCAATGAAGCTTGCTTGTCCTGAGATGTCACCTCTAACTTCTCGGTCTAAACCATGCTACAATCAGATCGCGTTCTAATTCCCAATAACTAATGCGAGGAT
Source organism: Aplectana chamaeleonis (assembly GCA_029168955.1). Taxonomy (NCBI): domain Eukaryota; kingdom Metazoa; phylum Nematoda; class Chromadorea; order Rhabditida; family Cosmocercidae; genus Aplectana; species Aplectana chamaeleonis. The sequence continues at coordinate 68,998 of JAPDOI010001773.1, read as the reverse complement.
CTCCTTCTGATCTGGAGTTTCTGAACTTTTTTGCAAAGCGCGACAACCGTGAGATTAACGTAATTCGTCTCGTGCGCTTTTTTTAATAGTTCTATTCAAAACTTCAGTGATGTATCATGAGGCTTGTTGACGTATTTTCTGTGCGAAGCGAGTTGTGTTTCCATCAGTGGACTCTTTTCGAGGCGTGTTTAATTTGTTTTCAAATTATTTTTTTGTTGTTGTTTTCAACAATTCCATTCTATTTAACACTTTATTTGTCGTTTTTAAAATTTTTCTAGGACCCGGTTGTACTGTTTCTATTTCAAGATGTTTAATTATGCGCACCTCTGCGTGCATAAATAAATAAATAAATAAATAAATAGACATCAACATGGCTTATACGCCTAGGGTGATCGAGCTAGTGTTCGGACCAAATACGAGCACTAGAGCTACGGCTCAGCTCTCACCGGCGCACTCAGCGCCATCAACCGCGTCTGCAATAGCAGCGCCCGCGCAATCAACATCTGCGCAACCCGCGTCTGCTCAACCTACTGGGAGTCAGACTGCTATCGATCAGGCAATGGAGCATCCGCCTAAGACGGAGATCCCGCGTTTGGTCGTTAGCGACGTGAAGCCTCCCAAAGCCCCATCCTCCGCGTTGCCTCAGCAGCAGCCAATGGTTCAGCAGCCTACTTCAGCACAGCAGCAGCCTACTGGCGCACAACAACCGCGTCAGGGTCGTGTGCGTTCGCCTTTGCGCTATGGTGGCTTTCATCGCATGTACCGCATCGACACGTCGCCGCCGTGCAGCGAAAAGTCTTTCAGCGTGCAGACGCCGGCTCATGTGGAGCGCCTTGGAGGCGTAGCTTATCCGAGCTACGATCCACCTTCACCAAGGCAGCCCCGTGCACCTTCGGCTCATCGCTTCAACCCATAGCGCCGCGCTTCGCCACATCCGGCTCGTCGCGCCTTGCCTCATCAGGCTCGCCGCATTTCTCCATCGCCGGTGGGTCGCGCCTCGCCACAGCAGCGCTCGCCAAGGCCGCGCTCACCACATCGCAGCCCACCGCGTGAGCATATCCCACGTCATCATGACGAGGAGCTCTACGCACCGCTGCATTACGCGCAGCCGCAGCGTTGCTATCCGCAAGCGCCGCATTACTGCTATCCGCTGCCGCCACTTCAGCCGTCGTGCGACAACCATTGGGGAGGTTTTCAGCCGCATTGCCCCAACTGTCAAAGTCGGTACCGCTATCTAGTGGATTTGGCTATGCGCGAACCCCCAATGGGTCCCACTTACGGTCCCGGCTATTACCATCAGCTGCATTATAGCCCACGCAGGGACTATCACAGTCCACCGCGTGCAAGCTATAGCCCACAGCGCCGCGCAAATACATCACAGCGCAGCTATCATAGCCCACCACGTGAGGCGGAACATCACTCGCGAATGGCTTGTTCTCCCACACCGCGTCCACGCGACCACTCCCTTGATGGAGAGGATCGCTATGTGGAACGCACTCGCGCACTATCGTCGCGCAGGGAGCCAACACCGCCTCCGCGTCAATCTACCCCTAATCCTCCCCAATCAAGCACTCAGCTTGACGCCTCACGTACGCCGCCCCATCATCATCTCGCGCATCTTCCGCTCGCTACCCCCCTCGTGGTCCCACTCCGTCCTCGCGCCTGCAGGCTGGACCGCTAAGACGGCCCATTTTTACAGCAGCGTTCGACGAGGAGGGTAGACCTAAACCAGTATACGTAACCCAGCCCGGAGACCGCGAGTATTCCACATCTCGCTGCTTCTTCTGTGGTCAGCACCACTTCAGCAGGGGTTGTGGTGTCGTGCCTCGTCTGTCGGACCGCGTGAAAATCCATGCGAATGACGGCAGATGCTTCATGTGTGGAGGCATCCATGCTGAGCACGAATGCGTGCGTCGGGAGCATCCGTGCCGAGCGTATGGTGGTTGTGGTCATCACCCCGCGTTCTGCCCGAATAGCTCTCGGCTTACTTGCGATATACCACCCGGCAAATACGATCGCGTCATGCGTCGCGCTAGACGCCAGGCTCAAGCCGTGCGAGATCATCATCGTGAGGCCGAGTTCAGAGCGTACGAGACGGAGATGAAGAAGAGAGTGCAAGAGGATGAGGAGGATCATGAGTAAGTTTGGTAGGTTGAGAACAGCGTTCGTATTACTAAAACCGTGTTGATTTTGTTTATATATACTTCGCGCTTCGAATTAAAAACTGCATACTTGTGATCTCAAAACCGCGTGTATCTATATAGTCATATTCCGTGTATATGAAAGAAACCGCGTTTAATATTCATTTTTTGGCAGACCTTAAGTCGCCCGTGTGTATATATTTTTTCGCGTCAATTCTACTTCAGATTCGGGTTTCGACGTGCCTTGGATCGCAGTATGGTTGATCAAGTGCCTTTGGTGGAGAGGCTGTATATACTTGCTTTTACCTGGGGTTCTCACTTGCTCAATTCATAGTCGGCCCGGGTTAGGAGTTTTTATTAAAACGTGCTTAACACGTGTTTTGTTCGTGTGACCTGTGGGTTGTTTCCGTGGCGTGAAACAAGAAGCGTTTCACTAAATTCCCCTGTTCGGTGACGGAACGTGTATGAAATTCGTGACTTCCCCCCGTGTCACAAACTAATCTTAAAAGTGTTTGATGTTCAGCGTGTCGTTGATGATGCCGTTCGGTTCTCTCTGTCGTTATGGTCAATCAAGCCGTTCGTGCAAGTCGCACTGTCCGGCCGCGTTACCTCAATACGCGACTCACTCATAATCTCACGTTGCCGTCAAACTCAATCTCCTCATGCCGTTACACTCTATCGTCACACTGCGTCCAGCCATAAATATAGTGCTATCTCGTTCGTGAAGGATCTCGTAAACTGCGTTTACCCGTGATATTTTACTTATGTATATATTTTGTGTTGTAGTTTTTTTGTATTGTGCGCTCCCTCCCGCACACCGTAGAATGTTCATAGAGGAGGATAGAAGTGCAATGGTTCCAAACTGTCAGAAGCTGCGAGACCACGGACCGAACCTGTCACTTCTTGTGGTTTGAACTCCAGCCCGTCATTCGTAATGGTCGTCTTCCATCGTAGGGTTAGGGTGCCCCTGAGAAAGTTTACAATGTATGTATATTCTAGTTAGGTTGGACTTTCTTCTCTGCTTGGCGTCTTGGCTCGTTCTTCTTTGAGCCCCCAGTGTCGTGACTTCTGTCCGACTTAGTCATCTGAAGGCCGCCGCCTGGCCTTCCGTCACTGGTCCCGCCACGATCTCTACAAAAGGAATCGTCATCATGCAGGGACGCAGAATCCGCGCGACCCCCGCCGCCTGGCAAGTCAGAGCGCCAGTGCCGGCTCCTCTTCGTCAATGTCATCGATTGCCGTCATCGGGTGCGCCGCTCTTCGTGCGTTCGCGTCACATGCCTGTGACGTCCTGCTTCCTTCGATCGTCGTCAGTCCTGCGAGCCGTCCTGCCGATCCCGCGTACGGAGGAGGGCCCACCGTGCGGTGGCGTCCTGCCTGCTCCTGTCATCGCCTGATGGTAGAGCAGGGGCCTGGTCGACTTCCAGCCCTCACTGCCCGTGCGTCTGGTTTCTCCCATGCCTGGGTGTTCGTCAGGTAATAGGAGATTGTCCTCTCCCGTTCTCAGCTGGGCAAGGTCCGTCCCTGACACGTAGGAGAAATTGTATTTTAACTTATGTATATATTCAGTATTTTAGTATTCCAAAGGGTAAACGCATATTTAATACTTGTGTCCTGTTATGTAGCAATATCATACCGTACAGACGGTGTATACTTGGTTCGGTGACATATGTTATGTTCTGCGTGTACCGCGCAATGGCGGTTGTAGTTGGATCCGACCTATCCTGGAGTTGGCCCTGGTTTGTGGGTAAAGGCGTGGTAACAGCGTAGTGTGCGACCGGAGGCTGTAGGGCCTAACACACATGTAGTATTCCACATACTCGGTTTCCGCGTGGCAGACTTAAGCATAGGGGCACGCCGTAAGTCCTCTGGTTCATTCTAGTCGGGCTAGTGGCTGCTCACGTTCCGTGACAACCGATGCTGCAAGGACGGAAACGCAGACTCGGAACGGAAGGCAGTCAGCGTCGCGACATGGTGCATCCGGCCGCAGTTGGACACGTGGGAAACCCGCGTCTGGCTGGCGTGATCGAATCCGCGCGTGCCCCCTTAGGCCGGTTGGGTCTCGGTGATCGCGTAGTAGCTAGCGTAGGGTCAGGGTAGTGCTAGGTAAGTTGTGGTGTCAGAGCGTTACAGGGGGATCTGGCGTTTGGGACAGAGTCCACCTACTTCCTGTGGTCGCAGCTCTCCCCCTCTGCCGCCTCGGGTGGCACGGGCACTGTAGGGGACAAGGAGGGTTGCGGATGGCCATAGACATGTCAAGGGAGCGGGTGCGGCCGAATGCTGTGAGGAGGCCCGCGTCAGGTCTCTCGCAACATCATGACCCCTAGTAAACCCTCGTGACCGCCTGGTTGCTTGCAGTTATCCCTCGCACTTTTTGGTTCCTACCTATACGCCCATTATGCCACAATTACCCCTTTCCGTCTGGGTCCTCTCTGGGTTGGTCTCTAGGTTAGTCAACTGTCGGCGTGTGCTCCCAATCCAGAGTTTGTCTTAGTAGGTTGACCGCTGTTTCGGTTGATAGGTAACTTAAGCGCTTGGTTTCCAGCTCGCATAACAGTCACTATATTACTATATAGCGTTCCCCTTTTCTACTTTACTAGTTGCGCCTAGGTAGGTATGCGTAAGTTCTCCCCTACGTCTTCCTCGGTGTATAACTCTATACCATCTTTGACCGCGTGCCAGCGTTCTGGTTGGTGGCAGCAATCGGACCGTTTTGGTACAAAGGTCATAAATCTGTGTTATTTTACATCGTTAGGCACCTTGCACGCCAGTTTACATCATATACGAGTCAAAACAACTCCATCAGTTCCATCTCTACCTCGCAAAAGGACGTACAAGGACTATTCAACCGTCTACGGCTCGCACTCGGTCTTGGGAACAGTGCACTTTCAGCACTGGCACCCCCCAGTTATAACATCTTAGGTTTTCGGTCCGCGTTTCGGCGTTATTTGGATCATTTATACTAGTTTTGGCTCATTTACGCGTCATTCGCCGTCTTAATACCCTTTAGCTAGGTTGCCAGCGTTGGCACTCAATTTTAAAAATTTACCCCGTGCGCATTAACATCGCGCTCTACTACGTCAATTAACTAGACTAGCTAACCTCGGTTAACCTTGCTAATTCCACTCGGACATGGATCAACACGTGTGCTCTGGTGTTTTACGACCGTCACGTTAGCACCTGGATCGACTCCTCTGGATAATTACCATCGCCAGTGGATATGCTCGCAGTCACGCATGGTGACCTTGGATCGTGTCTACAAGTTTGGGCGGAGCTACCTATGGCAAGCCATTCACCTATCCGGCACAGTTCCTGTGATGCGGCTCCAACATCTCCGCTTCGTTTGGTTTCGATATTTAATTGCTTCGCGTGGTTTCAAACCCACTTTTATACCATCTACTTGTAGGCTCACTTAAAGGCAGTGGTCACGATGAAAAATGTTATCGAAAAAACTACAAAAATCAGCTTAGATATAAAACAGCTCAGAAACTTTGAAGGTAGCGCGGTGAAAAACGGGCTAGAATTAGAGTTATTAAGACCCTAAATTTCCAGTTCGTGCACACGTGCACAGCAAGATCACAGTCTCATGCCAAGCATTCAAAAATCATCGACACTCAGAGGACGAAAAAAATGCAAATTTACCTAATAAAACAGTTGAACAATGAAAGCAAGCACTTCAATCAATGTTTTTGACTAGATATGTACATAAATCCAAAAGTTCATTGATTGAAATTCAAGTTCAAGCCAGCTGATGTTCTTGATATTAGAGATCATCGATGCCGATGATGTGGAGGACTCGTCCACCATCAAAAGACAAGGAAGTTCAGGCTTCAAATTTGGCCCAGAACAGCTATTTTTTCGCGATTTTTTCTTATAGGTCTTACTACTCTATACCCAGAAAAGGGTTTACAGAGGAAAAGAAGACGAGCATATTTGAGCGCGACCGCTGCCTTTAACTCTGGGGTTCTTCTTCTTCTTGTCAGCCATGAACAGAGCATCGCATCAGAGGCGTAGGAAGCTAGCCACCTCACACGGCTTGTACCATAGATCTCGAGCAGACAAGGTTGTAGGCCTGGCCGGACATGAAAATAGATGCAATGAATCATGTCCAGCACATTCACAATCGGGGCATTTATCTGGGACTGACTGATCAATCCGATGAGTGTAGGCCTTTAGATATCTGGAGTGACCGCATCGCAGACCAGCGAGGATTGTTCGGGTACGTCTCGGTAGTCCAGCTTCGCTGTCGTCGACTCGCGGGGCACGCCGCCATAGATTAAGTTGGGCTGAGCATCAGACAGGTACTCTGCCACGAACCGCGTATGCTCAGCCATCTGGAGTCTTCTTCGCGATAGCTCGGATGTAGCCCAGCGTTGTTGATCGACTGCAGACAGAGAAGCACTGAGCGGCCTGTGTATCCTTCTTGGGTGGGGGCCAGACGACAGAAGATGATAGTTTGGATGGTTCGGGCTCTTGACAATACTTATTAGAAATTGCTGAGACTGGAGTAAGCAGTGTTCTTTCACGGGAAGTAGGCCGGCTTCCTGATGAAGATGCGGAATGGGCGTCGACTTGTGACATCCAGTGATAAGCCTGAGGGCAGCATTCTGTGTTCGCTGCAATCTGCACCAAGAGGATTCAGAGAGATGTCTGGTCCATATAGGGGCACCATATTCCAGGACCGGCTGCACCATGGCCCTGTATGTCATACGTAGCACTTCCTTCGTGCTGCCCCAGGTGATTCCAGCCAATGCGCGAAGAATGCTGTTGCGCGAGTTGGCTGAGGCAGCACGTATTCGCGCACTCTCATGAAATCGTAGCGAGGGATCCAGGAAGACTCCCAGTAGTCGAGGATGCTCAGACAGTGGCAGCTCTTGGCCATCCCAGATGATCTTGGGATGAAGCCGATGTTCGATAGTAGCCGTCGTACATAGCGTGACACTTGACTTGGAGGCAGACACAGTCAGCAACTTTGATTTGAGATACACAGCCAACGTCCGTAAGTAGTTGTTCATGGTGGCAGTGGCTCGGTCAATAACTGAGTCCGTGCAAACGATAGTGATGTCATCAGCGTACAGGCACAGATGAATGCCAGATGGTGGCTCAGGAGTATCAGACAGAAATAGGGAGAACAGGCTAGGGGACAACACCCCGCCTTGCGGGACACCGGCTTTCAATGGGACCGAAGACGATAGATGTCCGTCGAACTTGACACGAATGGACCGGTTTTTGACAAAGCTATTAATCCATCTTTTAGACCAACTGGGCATGTCCGATTCCAGAATGGATTTCGATAGTAGCGGGATACTGACGCTATCGAATGCAGCCGAGAGATCAATAGCAACGACGAGACTTCTACCAGCCGGAGTCTTGCGATTAAATCCAGCGATGATATGCTCGGTGATTGATGTCAGGGCAGTGATGGTGGAATGCTCCTTTTTGAAACCATGCTGATGAGTGTTGAGCTGTAAGGCGTTCTGGAGGAGCGGATTGACAACCTTTTCTGCAAGCTTGGCTAGGGGGGAAAGGAGGGAGATGGGGCGGTGGGAGGCAGCCTTGTCCAGTGGCTTGCCAGGTTTGGCGATGGGAATGACGACAGCTTGTTTCCAGCGCGCCGGAATAACACCAGAACTGAATGACGAATAAATGAGATCAGATAGCAATTCATGATAGGGATCAGGAAGATGCTTGAGATGAACAGCCGATATTCCGTCGGGTCCCTCTGCACGCGAATTTTTCATCGATTTGATGATCTTGTCGATGGCGGAGGGAGAAATAGCAGGCACTTCCAGCCGGTTCAGCTTCCTGATTGCTCGTACTGTTCGTCTGTTATGCATATCACGAGGCGATGAGGCCGATGTGAAAAGTTTACCAAGCAGACAAGCTGCCTTGTATCCGTGCTCGAATCTTCCAGACGGGAACTCGAGAATATTACGATCCGTGCTCATCTTTTTGCCAGAAATTCGTTTCAGTGTTGTCCAAGCTTTTCTGGCATCAGCGGCAAAATCCATCGACTCGGTTAGCTCTTTCCAGCGCTGCTGCTTGTGTTGATTTAGCAGCTCGGTGATGTTGTCCGACAGCTGCTGTACCGCAGGATCATTGGGATCCGATCTTCGCTTGTCGTCTCTCATCGTGATCAGGTCGAGGACTTCACTGGGCACGTTTGGGTGAAAAGTCCTTACACGTCCAGTGGGAATAGCTGCTCTGGAGGCACGTTCGATGGCTTTGACGATAAACTTCTCCTTATCGTAGACTGTTCCGTTCCTCGGGTAGTCGGCCACCTGGCTGAGCAACACCTCTTTGAATAGGTCCCAGTTAGCCTTACGATAATTGGAATAAGACTTACAACGAGAGCCAGAGAACGGAGCAAGCAAGCTATTGAGTGACAAATCCAATGACGTGATTATGGGAACATGATCACTGGCCAGGACCACATCGGTAGACCAGTTACAGGAGATAGCTAGCGAGGATGATACAAAGGTGATATCGGGTGAGGAGGGCCTACCCACTGCCGGAAGACGAGTGGGAGAATCCTCATTGATAGGCACAAGATCACAATCATCAGCGAATAATTCAATGAGTTCACCTCTATTGTCAGGCTCTAGAGGAGAGAACCACGAGGGAGAATGAGCATTGAAATCACCAGCTATTACAACCGAACTAGATGACAAGGCAGTATGGACAGTATGTAAGTAATTTGAGGGGTCAAACGCGTTAGGACAGGACGTGGATGGGGGTATGTAGACGTTGACAATATCAAGGGGGCCACTTTGTAATACAATATGAACACCAAGACATTCGACAACATCATCAGTGGGTAGATTAATTAGGTGAGAAGGGATAGAAGATTTTACAAATGTTGAAACACCACCACCGTGAGACGTACGTGGAACATGATAAGACAAATAACCAGGGAGACGGGGAAGGGAGGGGGAAGATGGGCTAAGCTTGGTCTCCTGCAGGAGAATGACATCAGGTTGAGTGCGATCTATGTACACTGTGAGTTCAGCAATTTTGGCACGTAGGCCATTGATATTGAGTTGATAAATGCAAAGACTATGTTGGGGAACCCTAGGAGGATTTACAGAGCAAGACATACAACAGTAAGCATGAGTGTAGTCATCATAGCTGGACAATCCCGAACATTTGAGGTGCACCCAGCCAAGGCAACCACCACATTGAATGCTCGCATGTTGGGCAGATAGCCCGCAGTGACAGCAGGGATATCGCGGTGTCTTGCTGCGCGGTCCCGGATTCCTCTCGACGCCAGCTCGTAGAAGTAGAATACAGAGGAGTGTAGCAGCCAGCCAACTACACTCCCAATACGAAAAAACTCCACATGGAGTGATTGATGTCCGTTTGATGAGTCTCCATAACGTCGACTCCACAGATCCACCACGCGTAGGTTGAACATCTTGGATCCAACTCTGGGGTTCACTAAATCATGGCTGTGGGCCTTTTTCAATCTTTAAAAAAATCCTTTAAATCTGCGTTTTTGCAGTATTTCTGGCTTATCTGGGGCATTCAGGCCTCAATAATGGGCTTTCGCACCAATATCCATTCACTTGGTCGTTTTCGCGTTGTTCGGTTTAATCGTGCTTCCTCGTGTCTCAACGTTAAAACGGGTTTTCCCGTGAATACGAATTTTACCGTTCAAATTTCGCGGTACGCAGTCCAACTTGCGTCCCGAAGCGAAAACGTGGTGGCCACCGTTATTTCGTAATGGTCGTGAGGTCGACGGTGAGTCATCATTGTCTTCACCTCGTCGGCACCAGCTCGCCGCATGTGTTTTCACCAGCGTCATAATCAGCGTCTATGGACTATTCCTAACTGTTCCTAAATATTCCCTATTCTATTTTAATCATATTTGGTCAGGTTTCCCCTTATTATTCCCTCGTGCAGTGTGCGCTTCTAAAATTCCTAAATTTCTCGCGTACAACGATCTCATTCGTTTTTCTGGTATTTTTCTATCATTTCAATTTCATTTCCTTATCGAGTTTAAGGGTGGCCTACCCTAGCTCGATGCACTTACGAGGAGTTCTATACCTTTCACACCAGATCTGCTTACAAGGTTTATTATAAATATACGACATTACATGATAAGGGTCATTTGTTTTGAAAGAAACGAAAAAAGAAAGATTGGGAGGGAAGAAAAAAAACTACATAAATTAACTCTTATTAAAAAATTTTCAATGTCCTTCCTGTTCCGAAATTTTGGAATTAGAGCTGTGGAGCTGAATTACCGAAATGAATCCGGAATGTTTTGTCGAAAAGCGTTCTCTTTTGGTTACGTCGTCGAATGTGCTCGAAGAGAAGCATTGCTGGAGACGCAGGAATTGGCCTATCGACTTGGAGAAGCTTCGACTAGGCTTCAGATTTTGGCCGTAGTATGGTTTGATTGTTAAAAAAAAGATTATGAGTAGTTTTCTTCTTTTTTTCAGAAAGATTCGGAGTGGACTGATAGCCTTGTGTCGGTTAATTGTATTCTTGGTCGTTCGCCGAGGCGCTTGCCCGGCGGATGGTTGACACTCGAGGAGCTGGCTTCAATTAGTGAAACCTCTGCGCCCTCGCAGAAAGAGTACGTGATTTTTTCTAGAAAGAGGGAGAGAAAAGTTTTTTTTTTCAATTTATTTTTTTGCTATTATTATACTTTTAACTGGATGTTATTACTATTGATTTTGTGAAGCAAGAAAAGAAAGGGATGAAAATAGGAAAAGGAAAATTTCAATGTATATTCCAGGAATGTTGCTTTCAAGAGGGCGCTCATTCCCCTGGGCGAGACAGCTCTGCTAAATTATGACAGGGTAAGTCGAAAAGAAACAAAAAGAATTTTTTATAAGGTGGAGGGGGACTTCTCGCCAAGTAGGGAAAAAAATTATAATTCAGTGAAATATATTCGTGAACTCCAAGAAATCGGAGATATGTTGCATCAGGTATGTTTAATTAGATAAATAAATATATATTATTCAAAAGAATTTTTTTCATTTTCTGGGTTATATTAAAAAAATTTCAGAATATCGGATTCGCTCAGAGACAGATGGACTGGGTTAACCCGGAGTCGAGAGGAGAAAACCGCGCGAAGAGCGACCGACCACAGTAACCGAATTCTCCGCTCTCCCCCCCCCCCCCATCACCAACCCGTCTCCACCGCCACCGTCGCCAATTGTACCCCCGTGCTAATATTGTTCAATAAATCTTTATTAAATTTGTCTTTTGTTTTTTTGATTTCTTGGTCTCAGCAGATAAGAAGTTATTTGTCGACGTCGGTTTATTATCTAGGTGCAGCTGACCCTGCCGTAATCTGTGATAACGGTGGGTAAATGTCGGTGTGTACACTAGATAGGAATAGGATACTGTTTTATGGCGCAATTTGACCAAGCGCACATAGATGTCTGAAAATATGGAGTAAATACTCTAGTGGCTTTATTCAAAGAGTAAAAAAATTCTTATATATTGTTTTGTATACAAGATTATATTTCACAAATAGCTGAGAAACTTTTTTTCAGAAAAATGAGATGAAATGTTCATTCTTTCTTATAGTTTGACTCGACTTTGCTAGAATCTGCTTATTTAGAAGGGGTTTCACACCAAATACCTATCATGGTTTTCGGATCATACCTTCAGCAAATGATGATCACCCGATAGAGGTTTTACACGAAAAGAAAAAACTTTTGGTTTTTCTGATCATACCCTCAGATGAACAAATCGATCCATCAGATCAGAGGAGTACACGATATAATTTGAATATTTTCGGATCATACCCTCAAAATTGAAGTTTTTGACTTGTTATAGAGGTGTTACAAAAATAACTTTTGGTTTTTCTTCGGATCATACCCTCAAGGGCAAATCATCGGAAAAAAAGAAAGAGGTGTTGCACGCAAAAACTTCTGGTCGTCTTCCCGATCATACCCTCTGAATGAAGTAGACACATAAAGAGGTGTTACGCGGAATAACTTTAGGCTGCTTCCGGATCATACCCTCAAACTGAAGAAATCGGCACTTCAAAAAGAGGTTTTACACCTACGGATCATACCCTCAGAATAAAGCGGTCGATTTGCCAGAAAGAGATGTTACAAGAAATAACTTTGGTTCATTTTGGATCATACCCTCAAATGTTTTCGGCTCATCAGACAGAGGTGTTACACGAATTAACTTTCAGTTCTTACGGATCATACCCTCAAATTGTGTAGTCGGACTACTCTGATTCTCGGAATGCCGTACTTTTAGGGTCTCGGAATATCAGTTATTGCGAATCTCGGAATGCCAAGGGTCTCGGAATTGCGCTACGCGGTTCTCGGGATGCCAAGGGTCTCGGTATATCGCTTAGTAGTTCTCGGAATGCCAAGGGTCTCGGAATAGCGCCTTGCGGCTCTGGGAATGCCAGGGGTCTCGGAATATCAACTTGTGGTTCTCGGAATGCCATGCTTTGGGGTCTCGGCATTCCACTAGGAAGTATACTACTGCCGGTCTTACTGTGCGCGTTTGATGTGTGTATATACACGTCTTCAAAGAGTGAATATAAGTACATCCAGGTTCTCGGAGCTGTTCTCTCTACGAGTAACTAGAGCTAATTGGTATATATATGTACACATCTTTAAAGAGTGTAGATAGATATACCCTGGAGTTGCATGCAACAGGGTCCTGAGTTAGCCCTAGTGGAGAAAAAAGAAAAAAAATATGCTCAATGGCCATACAAAAGTTTTTTTTTCAAAAGGGGGATCCTAACCCTTCTGTCCGGTATCTTCTCGTTCAGTGGTAGAAAAAGCCCTTTATCCTTATCGACACAGGGGATTTTATAGACCGTTACAAACAACATTACAAAAGCGCGATAAGCGAACACTCGCATTCCAAGCGACAGCGGCAAGGAATGGAATGGAAACATAAACAAGATAAAGCATTAACATTACAAAACATTCTAGAAACGATGGTCGTGAAAACCACGACACTGCGCCCGAGGCGAATCAACTATGATTTACATAACAAATTACATCAAAATCAAAATCAATTACAAAAGTTCCTAATCAAGAAACAAGACTAACTATCACCGATTGTCACACCATAGATGCCGACGTGTCGAACCATTTGCCTTGCATTGATGAAGATCTTCCAGGCATCCAGAAGCCACCATTCGTACGCACGCGACCATATGAGTAAAGTTTGACGATACAAGCAGGTGCGAACACAGTTGAATAAGACGACAGTGGGGACGGGCCAGATCTGACGTTTGTTGACGTGGGCAAATGTTCTGGCGACAGGCAGGAATACTCTCTGACGAATACAGAATATCAGCTGAAAGTTCGTACGTTTCCAGACGAGGGGGGGAGTGAGACGAAGGGAATCGGGGAGGGGGAAGGGGAAGTGACGACGACGAGCGGAATGCGATGAATGTTTTCACAAACAGTTCATCCCTCGGCGCGCGGCCATAATCATATCTTGCGTCTCTTGAATGACGCAGAGGCTCTATTGGGGCACAAGAGTCCATTGTGTTCGCCGTTGCAGAACGAACAGGTAATTCCACAACGTTCCGCGTGGTAGGGCTGGAGGCATTTGTTACAAAGTCTCAAATTGGCGGCTTGGACAGCACGTGAAACTGCATCTGGAAACTTGCAGCAGCGTCCTGTGGGATGATTGTCCCTGTTGTCGTCCACGGAGCAGAACACGCAGCTCGATTTCGGTCTTGAGCGTTCCAGTAGCAGATCAACTTTCGTGTTGATGGATTCGATTTGGCGGTTGAATGTGGCGACAGCGTCCTCGAGCTTTGAATCAAATGCCTGGGTCAGCACGACGAGTTGCTCCTTCACCTCGTTTACAGCGTCCTTGAGAGGGTCAATGTGGAGAGCAACGTCTACTTCGTCCATGGCGTGAGATATAAAATGAGCTTGAAGTGAAAGAAAGCGGGGGAAATGTTGTTATTTCTTGTAGGCGGCATATCGCGGTGCGTGTCGTTGTATGAACAGTATCAGTACGAGTGGGAAGGAAAATATTTTTTTTTGTAAAGACGGAGATCTGCGTTTCAGTTACGCGACAAACGACGTATCAAGCCGCAAGTTATTTGTATAGCTTGTCCAGCTAGCTTGAGAAAGGTGGAAACAATAAAGTACAGCATCTCAGTGACCACTTGCAGGCAAAGAACCGCCACACGCATTATTATCACAAAGGCGCCAGCCCCCATAACATAAGTTGCAACAGCAAAGATGGTGACGGTGCCGAAGACAGCTAATGCGACCTTCCAGTGGTTTTTGATTGTCACTACTATTGGATGAAGATCCGGAAAAGTCCAATCGTGTAGCCAATCAATAGATGCTTTCCAGGGGTTTTCGTGCGTGTCGAATATTTGATTTTCGTCGAAATGCGGTAGATATGCGAGATCACCTTGAAGATAGAATTCCACAATTTTGTGATCACACTCAGAATGGCATTTTTGGTTGACTATTGCTCGCTGAAAGTCGAGAGGAATCACACTTGTTCTCGTGGGTGAACTGCATTCGATAGAAAATGCGTGGTCCTCACATTGAACAATGACCCATGTAGTTACTGGGGTATAACAAGAGATGTTAAGATGTGCGCCTTCTTGGCAGTTGTAGCAACCACTCAAGCCTCCGATTGAGATGCGACACTCTTGTTCGACTACGTATTCCGCACTTTCACGAATAAACGCAGAGTCTATCAAAACCGTCATCTCTTCTCTGGTTGACCATGCCGCAATAACTCCGTTCTTGTTGGTTAATTTCACAAACGGCGAAGAAACCGGAAAAACGTTGGATACGTCAGTTCTGAGCGTTGTGATTGAGACATGTGGACAGTTGCATCGTGTTGGTGACACGCCGACATTGCAATCACAAAATACTTTGTTTCTGCAGTGACCGAAGTTTTTGGAAGCCTCATCGCTTGTTGCGCACTCCGTTGGCATGTTGCTAGTCTCAGGTATGAGAAGTGATTCCTCATCTGCAATTGCAAATCGACTAGACAGCAGAGGACATGTGGGTTTCGAGAGAGAAATTATTGAAAATGATATGTTTGCAATGCGCTGGGAAACGTATGGCCGCAGCTTGAGTGTTCTGATCGTAGTGCTATTAAAAAGTGAAATACGAACTTTCACTTTCACCGTGGGCCACCACTCAAGACATTTAACTACTTCATAAACCACTTCGTCCTCCGGTACATGGGCGATACGGTAAAACGAACACGATGGAAGTGGTAACAGACAGCCACAAACGAGGCCTCCGCAGGAGAATTCACAACCGGTGTACCCTGGATAATGCGATGCATTATCGAGCTCATGAATTCGGCTTTCAGAAGTGATAGTAGAGCACGTGTTGTTAACGCAAGATCCCATCTGAGCACATCTTACTACACTGAACACCTTGAGATTCGTGCTTCTCGTGAAAAACAACGATCTTTTCGAACAAACCAGTTCTACACCTAGTTTTTCTACCTGTATAGTTCCGACAACTTGGTTGTTCTCTAAAACATTGATGCAAACTGCATTATTGACGTCATTGAAAAGGATTTCTTGGCGGAATTCTAAGATGCAACGATTTTTGGATGTGCAAATTAATTCCTTGTTATGCCTAGTGTATCCGTATTGACACGCCAGAGCATGACTAATCATTGACGACATGATCATAATGAAGATAGCTGTGCTCGCGCTCGTGTTATACAGTGGTGTCGGAGTAAACGTACGGAGTTCGATGTTTTCAGCGTTATCGCTACGATCGCTGGACGCCGGGTGCGAACCAGATAAGTTACGCTCGCGAAGGATAGAACCTCCGTGTGTTGACTGTGATGCGGCAGCGACAGCCATTGCACTATGACGGCGTGCTGCATTTCGCTTGCATAGAACCTTGAGTAGCAGCGTGCATATAGATATGGAAATATACAGGAATACCCCGATTGAGACTAGGGCTCCTGTGGGCCAACACTGTGGGTTTCCAATCAGACTTTTTGACAAAATCGTTTTCGATTTTACGCATACATGAGGAAGAGGGCAAGAAGTCTGTATATTTTCTGAGCGTGAATTGATTGAATATCTCATGGATACACGCATAGAACCGTTTTTCGCCGTGAATGGAAGCTTGAAAACTAGGTCCTGTTGAGCGTGGGAAAAGGATTTACAAGTGTCTCGTATGCAGAGTTCGAATTTTGTCGATGGCGGAATTACCCGTAGCGAGTCGTCTAGGCAAATAATTCCAGGCAGAGCCGAAATAGGCGAAGCAAGATATGCCATTGATAGAATAGTTACAAACAGAATATGCGAGTTTACGGAGAGTTTTTTTCTGGGACGAGGTGATATGTTCTTCCGAGCGCTGCAAGGTCTGTTTAATGGCTTTCCTTGCCTTGAGTTTCGCTTGACGAGTGGGTCTCGTCGATTCGATGTCTGCAATTTGGGTTTTCCCAGCCTGTTCCGATTCCGAGCTTTCATTGGGTGAGCAGGATATTTCCATTGGATAAATTTTATTCAGAGGTCTGTGCCAAATGTGTTTGTTTGGCATCAGTATTTCAACAGACCGAATGAGGTCATCTCCACTTCGTATCAATTTGCTGATTTTCCCATAGCACCAGCTGCCACGTGGAATATTTTCTTGTTCGACTAGCACGATTTCTCCAACCTTTGGTTCTCGTATTGAAATATGCTTGGGTTGTTTCCTATCTTTGACGTGGATTTCGCGTAGCGCTGTAAGGTATTCACCGTGCCAGCGGTCCCAGAACTTTGATTTCACGTTCTCAACATGTTCCAATGCCTGTTTCGCTTGCGAAACCGTTTGAATCAAATCTGGGTCGTATGTTGGATCTTTTGAGAAATCTTCAATGGGAGGTGCAAGTGAATATTCAAGGCTACCTTGCAGAAAATCGACAGGTCGAATTGGTATGTCTTCTATGTTGCTCGAACAGCTTGTGAGGGGCCGTGTGTTAACAATGGCCTCAACTCCCGCTACAATTGTGTGAAGTTCTGGGTATGACAGTCTTCGCTTTCCAATAGACTTGATCAATGCTCGTTTGACAGTGCCGACTAAGCGCTCCCAAGCACCACCCATCCAGGGCGCACCAGGAGGATTAAAGATCCATTGGATTCTTTGTCTTGCACTGTAAGACATGACCGAAGTACCACTGCCTTCTTCTGACTCAAACAGGGTATCAAGAACTTTTTGTCCAAGCTTGAAATTAGTGCCGCAGTCCGATCTAACGAGTTTTGGTACACCTCTCCTAGCTATGAATCGCATGAAGGAATTGAGGAATGCTCCCGCAGACATATTCTCTACCACCTCAAGGTGGACCGCTCTTGTCGTGAGACATGTGTACAGGCAGATGTAGTATTTCTCGTTTTCTCTGGATACCAAGGGTCCCATGAAATCACAACCCACCGTTGCGAATGGTCTTGTAAGAACTACCCTATCCTTAGGTAAAGGTGGCATCTCTGATACTCCATATGGAAGCCCTTGACTCTTTCTACAAATCACGCACTTACTCAACAGTTTCTTGATAGTTCCTGAGGGGCGTGGAATCCAGAAACGTTGCCTGGCTATGCAGAGTGTATGGGCCTTACCGCAGTGAGCATTTTTGGTGTGTATGTCGGTCAAGATGAGCCGAGCCAGGTCAGTATCCTTTTCTATGAAAATTGGATTTTTGTGTCATACTCGAGCACCGCGTTTTGCAAACGTGATTCGTTTCTGAGCACCCCATTCACATCTTGGAAGATCTTTTTTTGAGGAAATCGTTTCTGTAGATTCTGCAACGGAACATTTATGTGGGAATCTCGGAGAATCAGTGTTTCGCTCAAAGAAAAATCGTGGGCGGTAATTTCCCGTTCTGTCTGGAACGCGGTGAGCTTGCTGAGATGTACTTCGCACTTCCTCATGTGGTTTCCATTCACTTTCTTAGCCCACCGGTGGAGTGTTTTACCTACCTGGGCCACCACTCGTACAGCTGTATCCCATCGTGAAAACCTTTCGAGACTAATGAGCTTGTGACTTTCGTTTGAACTCTTGAGAGGAATATGTACTTCCAAAACAATTTCATCGACACTTTCCTCATCGTAAAGAGGTTCTCCATCCTCGATCTCCTTCAAGGTTTTCAGCTTCACCGGGATTTCTCGATTACTCAACCACTTTGGTCCCTGTACCCACGGTAGCTCGTTGATCTCATCCGCGCAGACTCCACGTGTTCCAGCGTCGGCTGGATTATATTCGGTTGGCACATGGAAAAATTGCACCGTGACTCCTCTGGATTTGATGCTACTTTCCACTTTCAAAATACGACACTTATGATTTTCTACAAAGATTGGTAAGCTTCGACTTGAGTGTATCCATGAGAGAGCTATTTCGCTATCACTCAAGATATTTACTTCTCTGATAGGTCTTTTGCAAGCGGGAATAATAGTATTCGCTAATCGTATTGCCAAAAGGATAGCTAGAGTCTCTAGTCGTGGTATAGTCTGCTTCGTCTTCTTTGGAGTGAGACGAGTTTTCCCACTTATAAGCTGTGTCACCTCCCGTGTACTTTCATGGCGAAAAAATGCGCATGCAGCTAATGCTTTCGCACTAGCATCCGCAAAGACCCAGAGAGTGGAATCGTCTACGATCTGCTCGGGGAAAGCATGTCTCGGTATGGAAATTATTGTGTTATTCAACTCTTTGCACGTACTGGTCCATTTCTCTGCCAGATATTTTGGGACATGCTCCTTCCATTCAACTCCGCAGTCATATATTTCCCTCATCAGGTGTTTCAGTTTGATCGTTAGCGGACCCGCAACCCCGATAGGGTCGTACACTGCATTTAGTTGGCTGACTATATCACGTTTTGTGAGAGGAGATTTTCCGGGGAAAGTTAGGGTGAGATTGAAGTTGTCAGTTTGCGTGTCATATGGCACTCCCAAAAGTTTCATGGGTCCCGCTGGGGCACGGTCTTTCTCTGGAATAGAACTGTTCACCACGTCGGAGTTCGAAACGTACTCTCTCAAATTCATGCCGACTTCCGAGAACAAGGCTTTGCTTTTTCTGTATTTCTCGATGGCTTCTGCCGGCGTCTCAGCACTAAGTAGAATATTGTCGACGTACAAGTTTTCAAGAATTTCCCGTGAGAGCGCTGAGTTCTTGGACTGCAAGAAGGTCAACAGGCACATGTTCAAGATGCTTGGTGATGGCTTCGCTCCGAAGGGGACTCTCTTGAAACGATACTCGACGATGTTGTCTCGGGTTGGCGGCATGTTTGTATCTTTAAACCACAAGAATCTGCACAGATCTTTATGGCTCTCTACTAAACGTATTTGGGTGAACGCGGCTTCGATATCGCAAAGCATCACAATTTTGCTGGATCTGCTTGTTACAAGTATGTCATGAATTTTGTTGACAAGCGATTCACCTTTGAGTGTTACGTCATTTAAAGAGAGTTGGCCTTTTCTTTTTGACGAAGCGTCAAAAACGATTCTTAATGGTTTTGGCTTGTGCGGCCGCCATACTCCCGAATGTGGCATGTAATAGACACCTACAGGATCGCAGACTGATCCTGATACCCTTTCTATGATGTCCTCAGTTTCATACTGCGCCAGGATTTTGCAGTACCACTTTTTTTGATTGAGATCATTCTCGAGTTGTCGATGAAGACTGAGCAGACGCCTTATGGCGGTTGAGTAGTTATCTGCGAGATCTGCTACGTTGCGTTTCAGAGGAAGTGGTGCTGTGATGTAGCCATTCTCAAAGGAAATCTCTTGCGAATATTTATTGAAGTAAGCCAAGAAATTGCTACCCTCAGCGACTTCTTCGGAAGATATTCCCATTCCCTCAAGCTCGAACAGCTTGTGAAGAAGGTTGTTTTCAGACTCTTCTATTGAAGTCATACTGTACGATGTTCTTGCTTCGGTCGAGTACTCTTGTAGATCGACCGATCCCCGTCCATACAAGGTAGGACCGAATATAGTGTTCGCCATTCGAAGTCCTGATGGAGTTGAGAAATGTTCGCCATGGTCGAGTATGAAATTGTAATAATAATCCAAGCCGACGAGGACGTGCGGTACATGGTATTCCCCTCGAATAGACGGATTGCAAATCAGCATGTTTCTGTCCTGTAGGAATTGCTTGTCGGCTGAACAGAGTTTCACAGATGGGAAGCTGTTAGTCAGTATTGGTTTCGTATGTATCAAGATCTCAAGGTCTTGCCCGTAAGCGGTGCTGACTTTTAGACTTACAACCTGACTTTCGAAGTTCTCGGTTTTACCTCCAATACCCGACATTATGCAAACTTCACTCCTGAGACTAGGAAGACCTAACTCAGTGGCATATTTTTCTTGGATGATTGTTTTTTGTGCACCCGTGTCAAAGAAAAATATTGCTTTCTCAAACTGTCTCGACTTATGATTCCAAATACGCCCTTCAGCAGTCATTAAAACAATCTGTTCCTTGGTGGTCGACCGAGGACTTCTGTCTATGCTGGTGTGATTTTCTGTATTTTCAGCATAAAGCGATGATTTTGAACTGTTGTTTTCTCTTGCGTTGTTGGTCCCCGATATTGAATCGCGTTCCAAGTGCACGTTGGCATTATGATTTCTCCGCTGCGGCGGTCCTGATCGCGGTGATTCATTATATTTTCTTGAAGCACTAATGTTGCTTCTCAGAAAACTGTGCGGAGGATTGTGACTACTCGGCGTATTTGATTGTTGAGGAGTTTGGTGGTGCGGCTCAGGGTTGATGTTGCTCTCGCTGGCGAAGCATAATTTGTTGTGGTGCATTTTACCACATAGTGAACAATTGTTCCTAGCGCATTGCGAACTGGTATGCTGGTCGGAATAGCATTTCCAACAGAGACGTTTCTGGAGTACAATGTCTCGTCTTTCTTTAACAGTCAGATGAGATCTGCATTGCCAAGCGTAGTGTCCGGATTTGTTGCAAATGACACAACTTGACACCCTTCGGTTTGAAGGCTCTGACATTGTTTTCGTCAAAGCTTTTTGATGGAGGCGCGACTGTATGTATGCCCTTGCAGCGATTTCTGCCTCAATCAACTCCATGATTTTATCGATAGTGGCGTCTTCTTGTTCTCTCATTCTGATGAGTACTGGCTCTACTATCTCACTGGGGAATTTACTCAAGATCGTTTCCGTCCACATGGTGTCCTTTGTTTGTCGTATGTCTTGTCCAGCCGAAATCATCTGATTTAGGAGCATACATATTTTATCGTAAGTGATTTCTTTGCTTTCAGTTTTTGTGTCTGCTTGTTTCAGATCCATCAACTGTTGGACGATTCTCGCTCTGTTCGCTGGTTTATTCCCGTACTTTTTTGTGAGGGATTCAATCATCCATTCATAGTTCTGGGGAATCAGTTGTATTCCCTTTATTGCTCTATCAGCTTTTCCTTTGAGACTGTCCTTCAACAACAGCATCTTCTCGACCGTTGTTAAGGCCGTGTTATTGTGGACGATTGTCTCGTAAGCGGCCCAATATTCAGGGAATTCTTCGTCTGTGCCATAGAACTTGGGCAGATTGATTCTGGGTGGGGGGATTGCACTACGCGAAGGAAGTATGGAATCTTGTGATTCCTCACCGTGAATCTTATTCGCGAGGTCTGCCGTTCCTCGAGTATCGCCCATGCTTACCGGGACGGAGCTCTCGTCAAGCGGTCGGACTCTGAGTTTGCGAGCAATCCTTTTTCGTTGCTGAGAATTTCTGTCAAACGTGTGTTCAACATGAAGGTCAGTTCTGTTGCTTCGCTCAGCGCTCCCGTGAACCCAGTTTCCTGCTCGATATTTTCCAGTTGTTGTAATATAGTCTTCTTTTCGTCTTTGTTCTTTGTGCTGTCATAGTCAACTTTTATTTTGTCGACAAGCATCTGAACATTTGATTTTGCCGACTCAATTTGAGCGATGCTCCCTCTCACTAGGTCGATGGCGCGCACCGTTTCTTCATATTGTTCATTCAAGTCTTCTGACTTGAAACTTGGGTCTTTCGTGTATTCCTTGAATTTGGTTGTTAGCGTCTTGAGAGTAAGAACGCTATGAAGAATGGGTTTCGCATATATGATTGCTTCCATCGTCTTAGTGAGCGACGGGAACTCAATGGTTCATTTTAAATCAGGTATGACTGATTTACTGGCTCAAGCACCAGATTTTTTCTTTGATTTTCCGAACGTGTTTGGCCGATGCACCAAAACTGTCCGGTATCTTCTCGTTCAGTGGTAGAAAAAGCCCTTTATCCTTATCGACACAGGGGATTTTATAGACCGTTACAAACAACATTACAAAAGCGCGATAAGCGAACACTCGCATTCCAAGCGACAGCGGCAAGGAATGGAATGGAAACATAAACAAGATAAAGCATTAACATTACAAAACATTCTAGAAACGATGGTCGTGAAAACCACGACACCTTCATCGATTTTAAAATTTTTCTTAATTATCATTCTCGGCACACACAAAAATAAACAAAGGTTAAAATGTAAAAAAAAAGGAATACTTACATCACTCGGTGTGGTTGAGTCGTCGATCGCTTGCGGACGCAGGAAGAATAAGAATACCATTAGGTGGAATACCATTCGTGATCGTGGAGTGGGTGGTGGTAGATCGGATTGATTTCTTTTAGTAGAAAGAGACTTGTTTTTCCCAATCCAAGAAGAAAGAAAAGTAAACCCAGCAGCATGGGGTGGTTTTGAAAAGTCTAAAATCTCCTTTTCCTGAGAAAAAAGTTTAAAATCTCTTCGGGACCTCCATATCGAGTTTAAGGGTGATCAATCCTAGCTCGATGCACTTACGAGGAGTTCTATACCTTTTACACCAGACCTGCTTACAAGGTTTATTATTAATATGCGACATTACATGATAAGGGGCATACTATAACACCATGGCTCCACGGCCACGCCTGACGAACCAGCAGCGGGCGCTCCTGCCCAGACGACTGTCTCTGGCTTGCCCCGCAAGGGGCGGGTCAGTCTCTATCATTCCAACACATCAAGGCGACCGTTACACGACAGTTCGTGACTCGATAGTTCTGTTGGTGTCTGTGAGAAATGAGGTCATGATCATCCCAGCGTTATGAGCGTTTTGAGCCATCTAAAAGTCGAATGTAGTCCATTGTCGGTATACAGACTTAGTGAGAAATACTTCGAGAGTACGTTTTTTACCTGGCGAATGGATTTACCTTCGGGAGTCTCTCACACGCTTGGAGAGAGAACGGAGAAAGAAGGATTATCTGGCTCATAAGAATCAATCTTCGTTTGTCAACTCTGTTGATGATTCTGCTTGAAACTGTTAGGCACCACATACTCTGTCCACTATCTGCGGCTTCACGTGTTTTTATTGCAACGCTCGCATTATTATGAAAATCATCTCTGTTTGAAATTTTCTGTTGAGAAATTTAATTCAGAGGTAATAATTTTCACTGAAACATGGCTTAACAGTTCAAATGATGTAAGTGTAATTTTCACGATTTCTTTATTGTATGATGCTATAGGAGTGACATGAGAGGTGGTGGCGTCCTTATTCTTATTACAAAATTCATGTCCTTCAAGACCATGTGGATGGAATCCGTTAACGATGCCTACGAAATTGCCTGTTGTGATTTAAAGGCACTGATCGCGATAAAAATCGCTTTTCTGTTTTTTTGCCTATCTTGAAACCGGTCGCATTCTGATTCCAATGATGCTTCTGGAATCGTACAAGACCTTCTGGGAATGGAGTTATGGTCCCTCAAAAATTGAGCTAGGGAAAATGATGGACGATCTGTCCGAGGCTTGTAACTTCCGTCTTGTATGCGAGCTGACCTGAGTAAAGAGAAAAGTTGAGAATGAAGGGAAGAACGGGGCCTTTGATTGGAAACAATAGCTCTACTTACGATTTCGAGTTTTTCTTTGTTCATGTCGAGGGGCGGAAAGAGGCGGGGCTTGCCCACAATGGCGGGGTTCGCCCACTTTTCTAAGCCGTTTTGCGGCTCCTGGGTAGCTCTTCTTCCCGTTTTTTCGACTCTGTTCTGCTTCTGAGAGCCACGAGAAGCGTTTTTCATGAAAAATTCGAGGATGAAGTTTATCGCGAACAGTGCCTTTAAAGGCAGTGTTCACGGTGAAAATCGTTTTTCTGATTTTTGCCTATCTTGAAAACGGCCCCCTGCTGATTCCAATGATGTCTCTAAAATCGTACAAGACCTTCTGGAAACGGAGGTATGGTCCCTCAAAGACTGAGCTAAGGAAACATGGTGGACGAGTTGTCCAAGGCTTGTAACTTCCGTCTTTTGCAGTCGATCTATGCGAGCTGACCTGAGTAAAGAGAGAAGCTGAGAATGAAGGGAAGAACGGGGCTAATTATTGGAAATCATCGCTCATCTCACGATCTCGAGCATTCATTTGTTCACGTCGGTGGGCATGTGTTGCGCTTTTGGGGTTTGCCTTGCGCTTCCTGGCTCGTTTTCATGCTTTTTTCCGATGTCAACTTTACACTTTGCCCCTCCACTACCCATTCCTAGTGGAAACTGAAACACATTTTTTATCGTGAACACTGTCTTTAAAACAAATCTAATACAACGTAAAGCTAGTTGTCGTTTACAAAACATCCAGCTGTGACCTGAGACACGATTTTGCTCACAAAGGTGATAGGCTACTTGATTTATTGAGAATGAATGTGTGGTTTGTGGTGACTTCATCTTCCCTGATATTGACTGGTCTAAAACCCCGTGGCAAACTTCCTCCCCCGCTTCAGAAAACGTTATTGACCTCTGCACGTCATACAAGCTATTGCGATGCATCGGCGAAAAAAAGCAGAAAGAATCGATTGTGGAGCATCCAGATCGTTATACACGAATTCAGCAAACCATCTGCTACTGGCTTCTAAGTCGTACGTTGGCCCGATCCTCCAATGCGGCACCACGGTTCACAGTCCCCTCTCCAAACGCGACATTCAAAGACTTGAGACCGTGCAAAACAGTTTCACCAGAAAGTTATGGATCAGGCTACACGGTTATGATTACGCCACCATCCCTTCCACTCCTGTTTGAAATACAACTCTAAAACTATCTTCGTTATCAATGCATAGAAAAAGAAGCGATCTTCTCATGATTTTCAAAGTGATGTCTGGTAAAATTGATTAACCGCTGAATCAATTTTACTCAACTTTGCCGTCTCACACACGAGGAACTCAGAAAAAAATTCATATCTCAAAAGCTAGGAGGAACACGCGTGCAAATTTTTCCACTCAAAGAGCAGGCTTAGATTTCCTTAAAATTATCTAAAATAAATAGATTTTTTCGGCTAACGTTTCGGCATTATCGCCTTCGTCGGAGCCTGAAATGCGAAAGACACATAAGGATTTAGCCGACCAAGCACTATTTCACAGCAAAAGGAGTAACTTCTCAAAAAAATAGGCGAAAAACAACGTCGTAAGCGATTTTAAGGGTAGTAACCTTCAGGAAACAGACCAAGGCCTGCAAGATACCCTCAGTTGAACTCAGATGGCGGGTGAGTGAGCGGCACCACATCAGACCACTTACCTCGTTAGCCTTCAGACGGCCGATCAACCCCATATGCAGATCGAAAGCCACAATGGTCAACAAAAGGAGCCAGCTCTTGGGTGATCGCCACACATTCGACCTTTCTGTTAATTTTTGAGTTTCTGGAGTTTATCCAGAACGCTTCCAGGGGCCGTATGCATGAACGACTTACTCGCGAGGTAAGGGTAAATGTTACTCGAAATCTCTGCATTCCCTGTGCTCTATGCATCTGTCACGCTTTTCCGCGGAGAAGCGAGACGGACGCATAGAGCACAGGAAATGCAGAGATCCCGAGTAACATTCACCTTTACATCGCGGGTAAGTCGTTGATGCATACGGCTCCAGAATTATGCAAGCAGCGATATCTGGCTCTTGTGCAAGAATCGTGACGCCTACATCGGAGCAGCTGTTTTCATGAATGCGCACCACGTGTTCCAATCAGAAAAAGTGGATACCTTGAAATTCCTAAGGCCATTAGGTGCTCTTTAATCCTTACACAAAGGAGCCTGCCGGTTTCTCCCACATACTCCTCCCTGCACATCTGACAGGTTATCAGGTAGACCACCCCTATGCTCATACAATCGCCCCCTTTCCATATGGGCAAATCGCACAAGACGCAGTAGTGCAAGTGCAGGCATATAAACGGTTCCTGATCAATTGTTCCTTAAGGTTCTGGGGAGGAATCTCGGTCAGCTGAACCATGTCCTGGAGATCTGCTTTCCGAATGCTTGAGCGTATAGCCGCGCTTAGCTCATCAGAAATGAAAACCGCACAAAACCCTATTTTTGGCTGCTGCCCGACATCGCTATTCGCTCTGGGTGGGCGCCGCCTAAAACGATACCACTGGCAGAATATCCGTTTTCTTGGGCTATTCGCTGCGCTGCGTCTTCTGCGCGTTATCCGAGGAAACTGCGATGGCCGTGCGGGACATGTTTTTGATAATGGCCTTTTAGGTGTTAGTAGGGTGAGCAGAACTAAAGTGAAAAATGATGTTTTTATTTGCTGATTTGCGATACCAATGTGTTTTGTATGATCCCCGTAAAGTTTCACTTGCGCATTCAAAAAAGGAAGCCTCCCAGCAGCCGACGGATTTTCCCTTGTAAATTTGATTTAATCCGATCGCTTGTTTAGAAGATCAAAACAAGTGTCCATCTTGGTTTGAGTAGGGCACACTACGAAGCAATCGTCGATATAATGGCAGTAGATGACTGGGTGGCGATCTAAAACTGGCAATTCTAATTTTGACATGAAGGTCACTGCCAAAACAGGCGCTAACCTTTCCCCCATTGCCAGCTCCTCAGACAACAGGTGCGGACTGACCGCTGGCAATCAAGGCCTCTCCGGGCGGTACGCCGGCAAGGTGCGGGCGGATCGCTGCTCATCGTGGCCTCGGCGGGCGGATCGCTGGCTATCAAAGCCTTTGCGGGCGGATCGCTGCGTTTTGGCGGGCGGATAGCGGCGCCTGGGAAACTTGATCACGCTAGCGGGCGGATCGCCGGCAAGCTCTAAAGCGGCGATCCGCCCGCAAGGGCTTTGATAGCCAGCGATCCGCCCGCTGAGCTATGAGATGCAGCGATCCGCCCGCAACTTGCCGGCGATCCGCCCGCCAGGGCTTTTATAGCCAGCGATCCGCCCGCTCAAACTGTACACGGTGAAACTGGTCAATCAATGATGAGTGGATTGGAGTTCATTTATTGATCCACTGCCACGTCATAAACCCCCATCCGCCATCTCTACTTCCGTGTCATAGTTGTTTCACTTCTATATGTCGCTTTTTTCTTGATGTTGCTTAATTGTTGAGTGATCTTATAATGCTTACCTTGTATTTAGCTCTTTAGAGTACGTGTTCTTTAATTTTCCCAGTTTATCGCAAGTATCCTAATTCTGGGAAGCGGTTGTCTTTGAAAAAAACATATGGTGTATGCTAGAAATGGAGAGAAAAGCGCTTCGCTCAAAAGATGGCGGAATAACATCTACGCCGCGGCTATTTAGAGATATGATAGAAACCATACAATATCGTTAAATCCTTGACACAGATGGCGCTAAGCGCGTGAATGGATGAGTCACCGAGTTTTCCCCCGCCTCTCCTGCGCTTGGAATAATTTACGATCATCCACTGACAGCTCACTTGGCCTGTTTTCAGTTCGTCGCTTTGAAATTATTCGAAAAATTATTTATTCGAAAAATTATTCGAATATATTCGAGTCGATTTAATTCGAAACTATTCAAAAATCGGACCTCAAAAAAAAAGAGGCCATTCGAATATATTCAAAAATCGGACGTTAAAAAAGGGAGCCATTCGAATCTATTCGATATTCGGTCTTTTCTTTCAGGGCACAACTATAGTAAACTGGTGTCAACCTTGTTTTTGGAGGAAGCGAGCCTCCTTCGAGGGAAGTAGATATATGACGCATTTTTCAAGCGCAGGAGACAGATGGCAGGGGCGTCCTCGGTTCAGTTACAAAAAGTTTGCGGTGCTTGAACCCTATCTGGAGGTCCCTCTCACCCGGTGAAGGCCCCAATAGAGGTTGGGAGGAGTCGTCGCGCCGCGTGTCGGGGTGCCGACCACATCGTGTGTCGCTGTGCCGGCCGCGTCGCGTGTCGGCGTGCAGGCGGTGTCCCGGTTTAGCGTGCAGGCTAGCTGTGTGGGCGCAGTGTTGAATTCGAGTGATGAGGTTCCCCAATTTGGATATGTGGACCGTGACTGCCCACATTTTTGAGGATTTTCTGTGGGAGGATACGAAAGGTAAGAACCCGAAAGTCCGAGTTTCAAAGAAGTCGAATTACGACATCTGAAATGTACGGTCGGCATTGATCCTAAAGAGACGTTCTGTTCCCTAGTAAACGTTGGTGCAAGCTCGGTGCCATATGCTAATACATAGGTGCACCAAGTTTGTGCCAACCTTCAGTCAGGAACGCATGGTAAATAGAATTTCGCTATTTCGAGACCCACAATGCAGGTTTTTCTGGAACTTAGGCAATGTAGGGAGCCCTTACTAACTTTGTGAAAGTGCCGAGTGAGCCAAATTATCCGCTCTAGCACGATGTGATTTTACGTTATTTGCCAAAAGATGAAAATGCGACTAGTTGTAGCTAGCAACACGTTTTGGCGCAATTTAGGCAGTTGGCCGTATTCATGAAACAAACGGAGCCTCCCGGGAAGGTCCAATGTTCGCCCAACGCATACACTGGCTGCTTATAGGAACCCTTCCAGGAGGCTCCCGTAGTTTCATGGATATGGCCACAGAACGTTTCAGTGTGATTGTGAACTGGCGCCCTGAAAGGATGGTCGCGTGAATGATTCCACAATATCCAACCTGCGCCCCATATTGGAGCACAATCGAACCGCAAAGTACACTACTAGCGCAGCTGATGAGCTTCAAATCTCTACTGCCCTTATCGGAGTTAAAGGCATCGTTCGCGCTGGAAATCAATTTTCATTTTTCAGGCTCAATTTCATGATTGAACCCGGTAGACCACACTGGTGAACTTTGGCGCGTCAAAAACGTTGAGCAATGAGGTTGGAAGGCGTCAAAGATGAAGATCCGCCACCAATTCTCACCAGTCATCTAGCGCTTTTTCCGAGAATGTTGGTGCGACCCTAAGACAACATGAAAAATAGTTACGGCACGAACTCCACATGCAGAAAAACTCTGAAAATGACAGTGACGAGGTCTTCAAAAGCAGAAAAACTTCATAAAGGATTTTGACGCGAAATTCAAATTCGTATTTACAATGTGTTTCAATTGACTTTTCTTTACAAATGAAGGTTTTTCATGGGCCCCTTCGACATTTTCGTCCACTAGAGAAGCCAAGCTACACAAAAACATGAAAAAATAATATACGGTTTTCTGCGCGTACGACGCCTTTAACTTTGGGTCCGCAGCTGCAAACAACCGCAGGTAGTTGCAGCGAGCAGCTCGGATATACTAGAGCTGGGTCTACGGGGTCACGGCACTATCATTTAGTTCTCAGCAAGATTGTTTGTAAGCTGCGTGCTGCAACAGACCTTACCTGCGAATGCGGAGCGCTATTTCACTCCTGTTCGGACACTGCGGGGCGGGCTGGACGTAATTCTTTTGAGAGACTGGGGCATTGCATTCAATTTTTGAAGAGCTTGACCCACTGCCGTGTCTGGTGTTCGAAGAGGCGTGAACCAACGTCTGAGAAAAATTGTAGAGTTTTCAAACATTAAAGGGTAGAATATGAGACACGGGACGGAGTAAACGAATTGATTCATTATTATGTGGGTATAAGGCAGTAGATGAGCAGTACTGAGGTGTGCAGAAGTACGGCCGGCACCGGTTGCCCACATACCTTGCGTTCCTTATTGTGACTTGGCGCAAACTCGGTGCACGCAAGTTATGTATAACATAGGCACATGGGCTTTGCTCCAAGAAACAATAAGGAAAGCAAAATATCAAAGCGATCTGTTCTTGACAATACGCCGGTTGGGGTCTAGGGTGCAGCATAAACTTCAGGGCTTCAGTTTCTTGAGCAGTAAAAAGTTTTTGACCGGATTTTTTGGCCCAGGTTTTCCTCAACATGTTTAGGTAGTCAACTCTTTGGGTTGACTTACACTGCGTCACAGGCGCTTAAAGGCACAGTCCAAGCTGGACAAAATCTGAGATTTTTATACAATTGTGAAGTAAACTCACCTTATAAAACACCTGCCAAGTGCGAGCTCTCAATTTCTCTGAATAAGCGAGATATAGGAGGAAGCCACCCTGGGGCGCCCACACCAGGAAGCCACTTTGGCACGCCCCTTTACGATCTTTCGAGCTGAACAGTGGCGAGATGAGTGATGATTTCGAGCAATAGCCCCGTTCTTCCCTACATTCTCAGCCTCCTCTTTATTCCGGTCGGCTCGCATCCATAGGTTGCAAATGACAGAAGTTACAAGCCTCGGACAACTCGTCCACCATGCTTCCGCAGCTCAATTTTCGAGGGGTCACAACTCCGTTCTCAGGGGGCCTTGTAAGACTAGAGAGACATCATTGGAATCAGCGTGAGACCATTTTCAAGATAAGAAGGGAAACAGGAAATCGATTTTGAGGTTGGACTGTGCCTTTAAGAATTGGTCCCCGACCCGAGGCATCAGAAGGAGAAGGGGTTCAAATTACGGGTACATCGCTGACAACTGGCGGGTGGATCGATGATAACTGCCGGGCGGATCGCTGGTTACTGGCAGGCGGATCGCTGGCTACTGGCGGATGGATCGCTGGCTACTGCCGGGCAGATCGCTGGCTACCGGTGGGCGGATGGCTGGCTACTGGCGGGCGCGGATCGCTGGCTCCTGGCGGGCGGATGGCGGGGGGATGTCGATCCGCCCGCCAAAAGCTAGCGATCCCCCCGCACCTGCTGTCTGAGTCTCTAATTTGTTTGAAATATTCCCCCGACCACCGGAAAATGTTGCAGTTGAGGCACTCTCTGAGCAGCACCATTACTTGAGCTATAGAGAGACCGAAGAGAGTAACATTTGTCTGGTGTTCCGCAAGAATTTCCGAGACCGCCTGCAATGCCCAATCATTAGAAACATTGGTGTACAAAGATATTACATCGAAAGACTCCATAACAAAAAAGAAGTGCAAACAGGAATGCACTTAGTGCGAGTAGCGATGTCGGGCAGCAGTCAAAAACAGAGTTTTGTGCGCCTTCCATTTCTGGTGAGCTACGCTACTGCATTTGGAAAGCAAACCTCCAAGACATGGTCCAGCTGATCGAGGTTCCTCCCCAGAACCTCAAGGAGCAAATGATCAGAAACCGTTTATATGACCGCACTTGCACTACTGCGTCTTGTGCGATTCGCCCATATGGAAACGGAGGCGAATTTATGAGCACAGGGGTGACCTATCTGATAACCTGTCAGATGTGCAGGGAGGAGTATGTGGGAGAAACCGACAGGCCTCTGTGTAAGGATTGAAGAGCACCTAGATGGCCTTAGGAATTCCAAGGTATCCACTCCTCTGGGGGAACACCGGGTGCGCGTTCTTGAAAACAGCGCTGCTTCGATGTAGGCGACACGATTCTTGCTCGGCAAGCAGATATCGCTGCTTGCACAACTCTGGAAGCTTTCTGAATAAACTCCAGAGAACCCAAAAATTAACAGAAAGGACGATTGTGTGGCGATCACCCAAGAACTAGCCCCTTTTGTTGACCTTTGTGGGTTTTTATCTGCCTATGGGCTTGATCGGCCATCTGAAGGCTAACTAGGTGGGTGGTCTAATGTGGTCCCTCTTATTCACCCGCCATCTTAGTTCAACTAAGGGTGTCTGGCAAATGTTTTTCGCCTATTTTTCTTGCGAAGTTACTCCTTTTGCTGTGAAATAGTGCATGGTCGGCTAAATCCCTATGTGTCTTTCGCATTACAGGCTCCGACGAAGGCGATAACGCTGAGACGTTAACCGAATAAATCCGTAACTTCTCGAACAACTGCTCAATCAACTACTACTACGATACCATATCATGCCGAGATCTATTGAAAGCCGAACGTGGAATATCTAAAAAAATATGCATTACCCAATTCTCTACAGCAGTTCAAGAGGCTCGTAGATAGATGCTGCTCCGTTCAGTTCTCATCTCACTAATGTTCAATGTCATACATATTATTCTGTTTTCTTGATATCTAAAGCCACGTTTAACGTTTTATGCTGTATTGTATTTATAGATATTTGCTCCTGCGTATTTTTGACAACTGTTGTTTTTGTGTGGTTTTCCCGCGTATCAATAAAAAATAAAAAAGTGTAATTCTTCAATACTGATCTCGAGGAGAGGGGTATGGTTTACCTGCACAGTATAATCTAGTTAATTGACGAGGCCCAACCATTGCGGCGAGATGTGCGGACGTCGTCACACCACCTGGCAGAGTTTCGATTGCGATTTCCGTTTTCAACCCCTAGACTAATCTGTGCGAGGAGACTATATGTTGGGCATCATAAGGATCTGCAGATTACGACTACGTCTGAACTCATCCGAGGCCGCGATTTTCGGAGTGGAAATCTGACCTTGTGTGTATGTAGTTTTTAATGAAAGATTGATTATTCGCTGCATTTGTTCGCAAAAGAGGTCTGCATTAGCAGCTTGTCCAGGTTTCAGGAATTCAAAATAAACCATGCCGCGAATACTCCACCACACACACAAAACCGCCTTTTTAGGGTCAAAATCTGGCTTAGCAGTACTCCAAGGGGTTTCATTTGGAGAGAGCCACTGCCTTTAGGTTTTGGGTTATCATAATACAGGACCCATGTCTCATCTCCTGTCAAGTTATCAAAATACGCTTCTATGTTGTGTCGTTGATGCATTCAGTTGCATGTGATTGAGCGGTTTGCCTTTTTATGTTTAGACAGACTGTGCGGGACCCAAACACTTGCTCTGCCTACATTCCCAATCTGCTTCGACCGGATTTTCGAACGAGGTTGTTTAAGGCCATTTGACAAATCCTCAATCGTCTTACACGGATTTGAATCAGACTGCAGATCAAGTACTGAAATGCGCAGAAACGACATCACTATCCGGTCTCCCTAATTTTTTCAGCAGTATGATCTATATGCAATAAAAATTTGAAGAAACGTCCATTTCCTATAAAACAACACGCGGAAAATTCTTGAGACATACATTTGTCATGGAATGCATTCTAAAAAATCTAAGTGGTACATGGTAACTGAATCATTCTTATTTCATGAATATGATCGCATTCTCGCAGCAAAGAAGCTTAATATCATAAATTTCTTAGCATATCAGTTCTCAAGGAACTTGTCACTGAAGTCGTCCAGCTCGATACTGGAGTCAGTATCAGAGCTTACCAGAGATCGATCTTTCAACTGAAATGGAGATTTGGTACAGTCAACGGCAACCGAAAAAGTACGGTCTCGTACTTTCGCTAAGTATACTGTAGCCATGCCTGGCTCGGTTCCAAGTTTGTCAATAATCGATCTGAAACCGCTGACTTTCTTTCACTTTTCTGACACTTATACATATATACCCTGCGAATCGTGGTTGTCACATTGAGCCCTCTGCTGCTTGCTGTTCATCATCTTTTACACTTCCTGTTGTGATGTGGCGGTAAGAGCGCATTTCGTCTAAGATTTCTCCCACTTTCTGGAACTCGTGGTTTTCACATGGAGGAGACTTGCAGTCCTAGCACCGGAGTCATGCCTCACCACATCTTCACGGCATCCAGGAGGCATGCCAAAAACCTCGAGGTGACATGGAGTTGATTTCACCTCGTGGCTTCTGGCAGGCAACTGGAGGTCGTGTGGATGTGGTGTGGAATGTCTCCGGGGCTCGAACTGCAGATCACATCCGGGTGACAACCACGAGTTCCAGAGTAGTTAAGACTCGAGGTCTATTTCTATAGTATGTATGGGAGAAAAACGTATCCTCTCAACGTTCTTGGTGCTTTTTTTCTCTGGAAATTTGGAGAAATTACCAGGTTGTCCAATAATTCTTGTTCGAAAATTTCACCATTTTAAACTTTTTTCATCTTTATTGAAAAACAAGTCTAATCAACAATATAATTACCACAGTTATCCACAACAGTGACCCATCGATTGGGCAGGTCGCCGATGCCCTTCGCCCAGAACTCCGGGGGCTGCGACTCGAAGAAGTCCGCGATGTCGGATTTGAGGTTGTCGTAGTTGGTGAATTTTCTTCCGGCCAAATGATGCTTCAGCTGGCGGAACAAGTGGTAGTCGGAGGGGGCGAGGTCCGGGGAATACGGTGGATGGGCAACCGTCTCCCAGCCGAGCGTCGCCAACTTCTGCTGGGTCTCCTTCGCCACGTGGGGGCGCGCGTTTTCGTGCAGCAGGTGGACCGAGGCCCGTCGGGGACGCTTTTCTTGGATGGCGGCGGCTAGTTTCAGGTCGGCTTTCGGCGTCGTCGGCGGCTCTTCTCCGCGCGGGATCCAGACGGCACGGCGAGCGACGTTGTCGTAGAGGACCCAGCTCTCATCCCCAGTCACCAGGTCCTCGAGAAACTCCTTGCGATGCGGACGAAGGAGAAGGGACTGGCAGACGGCCACGCGGCTCTGCTTGTTGGCGTCCGTCAGACGGTGGGCGATCCAACGGGCCAGAACTTTGTGGTAGCCGAGTAAGTTGAGTCGATTGTGGATGGTGGACTTGCTGCAGCCGAGCGTCGTCGCCAATTCATGGGTGGTGGCTTCCGGCTTCTCCTTGATACAGCGACGGACTTCGTCATCATCCACCGTAGAAGGCCTCCCGCTGTGCTCCCTGTCCTCGAGGCTCGTGTCGCCGCTCTTGAAACGATTGAACCAGCGGCTGACTGTGCGTTGGGACACTGCATCCTCCTTGCACGCTCTGCAGATGTTCGCGACCGCGGTGCCCGTGTCGTTGCCCAGCAGCAACTCGTAGTACACGAACGTACGAATTCGACCTTGGTCCATTTTAGCTTGAACTGGTAGCTAGACGCGGCGACTGCGCCTTATATACCCCTAGCGTAGAACTTTGGAGAACCTTCTAGAAGGTTCTTACTCTTGCCTGATATTACAACACTTCTAAGGAAAATTATAGAATTTTGAAATTTTTCGGACAGGAATTATTGGACGGCCTGTTAGAAAACTTCCCGTCAATTATGTTGATCTTTCCGCAAAAGCGCACACCCACACAATCTAGTGAACAACAGAATTTTGATCTTTGTCCTTGAATTTGGAGAAAAACACAGCGTAAACGTCAAAGACTTTCCCATCTAATAAAAAAACGACTGGAAGTCTTTACTATTAACCGATGCAGAGATAGCACGAAAAAATCAAAGAAACAGAAAACAACAACCCGGAAAAAATAATCGGTTGTTGTCTAATCGATTAATGACAAACTTGGTACCGAACCAGCCATGGCTATCGTATACTTCACGCGCATTGCTGCATCTGTCAGTCGTCCGCACTCTCGCTGTGTCTGAGGACCTTGTTATACTTGCGAGTTTCGCTGCCGCAAGCTTCTGCGGCAAGTCCGCGATAGGTGAGATTTGGAAATTGACCAAAAGCAGACCTGTCGTCAAAGTTAGCGGCAGCAAAACGCCGAAGTATACCTAGGGCTCAACACACTCGCACGCGTTGGAACAACGGGAATTTAGCTTTTTTACAGCCCATATATAGTTTTTTTCTACTTTTTAGACACAAGAAAGAGAAAGCCACCTGCTTCAGCAGCAAATTCGTTGCCTTCTTTTGCTTCTCAAGCTCCCTGAGAAGTTGCTCGTTGTGACTTTCTAACGCTGTCATTCTTTCGCGTAGAGAGAGATCATCGCTACTTGTAATAAGACTGTGTGGCCTCTTCGAGTTTCCGAAATTACGCTCCCTAAATAGGAGAATTAGTTATGTTAGTGAAAAATTCCAGAAGTTCCAATATAGCCTATTAAACTGCTGCACGCATTCTCATAGATGAAGTTACAGAATTACACATTCTAGTTGTTAAAAAACAGCCACCACAATGGCAAAAATCAGGTGTTTTCATAATATTAGCGACAGAATGCATGTTTTGACTTACTGACGCCACATTTCAAAACGGTAAGGCGCTCCGAACCTGTCAAAGCATATTGTCCAGTCATTCAATTAGGAAGCCGCACGCAGCCATCGATCGATAACCACCATCCGTTCGCCTTTCCGCGTGCGACTTTCCCGCTAAGCAGCTTTGCGACTTCCTCGTTGAATGGTTCATAGCGTGCAATCTGCCGTGAAAGTGCTAAGGTGTCTGAATTTTTCTGCGTTCATTCTCTACCAAATAGATTTAATGTTGTGTGAGAGTCGGAATAAGACTCATTATTGGAGAAAAAACTGTACGAGTAGCATTGAAAACTCCCTCACCACGGAAAATCACCACCGTTCGCTTTGCGGTAGTAGTAGATGACAGGAAGTGCGAGCAAGGGAGCGACACGGACTAGGGTCCATAAGGAGCAGAGCATCATAGATATGAGTCCAACACCCAGAACACAGGCCACCACTGCACCATCGCTCTGTCTGATATGTTAACGTTCATCAGCAACCACCATCATGATGATCATAGAGATCATGAAACTCACGAGCCTTCCAGTTGACCAGTACATTTTTCTTTAATAATTTCTGAAACGGAACTTACTGTCCTGATCGGAGCGAAATCCCTGTCTGCAGCTGTGGACGACCGCTGTCGCAGCACCCAACACGACGATAATAGCGCTGGCACTCTGGCTAATCGTGCAGGGACTACGTGGTTTCAGCACGCTCATCGTCATGTTGCGTGCTGCAACAACGGTTGTCCGCAAATGCGGACCGCATTTTGTTCCGATACTCAGGCACTCGAGGGGGGCGAGCCTCGTTCATTTTCACTCAGGGGGGGCCAGCCTTGAACCGTAATTGTGGGCGGAGATTCGAGGGGGACGGCGCTCAGACCACCGTTGAGCCAGCCCTCTGCGCCGCTTTGCATAATTTGCTACTGGGGTAGTTTTCTGCCGTGGAGCGCACAATCTTAATGGCGCTATGGATTCAAAGTTTTCAAACATTAATGTCATATCTCAGGTACTCAGGGCGACGGTCGGCGAACCTCTATGCCTGAAACGACGGCCGGCGCACCACATTTCGAGGGTACCGGCCGGCGGCGAACCATGTTGCATACGACGCACACGCAGCGCTGATATTGGCTCGCCCGCGAACCACAAAACACGCCACGCCATCTTCAATTTCGCCGGTTGGAAAGACAATTGATACTGATCGCGACTGATCACGTTGTAACGTGGTTATCACGTGCAGAGCCGGTATAAAAGGCGCCTCATCTCACTCAAGTCTTCATTCGGCATTCTAATGCCGGCCCTGGAAGGTGACTTTGAGTAACTCTCCGGAGGCCAGCAAATTTTTGATCGCCGAGGGGATAGGGGTATCTCCACGGCTGGGGGGGGGGGGTTTCGCCGTGATCCGCGGGGAGGGTGGCTTCTCACCGCAGACCTCGGCAAAGGCTACGCCGTTGTCCGGACCGAGGCGGGGTGGCACGCTCAGGGTTGGTCCTGCAGCGAAAGAAAGTGCGAGGCGCCAGCCCCATTCTCGAAAAAAAAATTAACTGTGGGGTGACCCGCTCAGTAATGGTCCTGCAGCGAAGAGAGGAAAGGGGCGCCGGCCCTGTTCCACCAGGACGCCAGCCCTGACAAGGAAGGAAGGCTGGCGTGCTGGTTGAAGTGGGGCTTGCCCCCCTCGAGTGCCTGAGTAACGGCAGAACTTCATTTAGCCGAAGAAAAATGGCAGACCTGCGTCAGTTGAATTAGCCGTGTCAACATCATAGGTATGCATTGATTGTAGCGGTGGCGGTTGCGACTCCCAATTTCGCTAAAATCCAGAAGATTCATATGCAGCCTCTTTCCAGTATCTCGGTTCAACACCGTTCAAAGGTTTCCGCCAGAATGCGTACTGCGGCACCTTCTCGCGTTTTAAGCGCCCTTTTTAATGTCTCCTTTAAAATTCAACTAGCGAGGCCTAGCGAAGTTTTCGCTCACAGAAATTTTTGCGTGAGCCAACTACCTGAGACGGATTAGTTTGTTAGAACGGTGGTGACTGACTTCCGTCTACCGGAAAGTTGCTGTACGTATGGACTCTCCTGAGCAGAGCAGGGTGCCGTACATTTACAGCAGGCCGTGGGGGTATCAAAATGTGGGATCATAAAGCAAAACATAAGAAGCCAGCGGTAAATCGTCGGTTGCTACCGGCACAAAATTCACAACCCCTTCTGTACTTCCTTCCCTTACGTCGCTACCCACTGCCCTTTCTTCCAATTTGTAAAGTTCACAAGCGATTATTCTCGCTTTACCGTCTATATCATGATAAGGAAAAACGCATTCTCATATTATATGATGTTTCCCTAGTTGACCAACATCATGCCCTTGTTCTCAATGAATGAAATTAGTAGGTGGTTGTTTATGTATTTGTGGTGCAGATTTTGATAAGCTCAGATTTGCAACATATATAAAACTGGTTTTTGGAAATTAGGGATTCGAAATGACTGAGCGGTTGCAATGAGTGGCGAACAGAGAAGGTGCGGAAGTGGTGCTGCTGCTTGTATCCTAAAACTTACAAAAAATGTCACAGGAGTTTTGCGTCAATCTCAGAACGCGTCGCATGCTCCTCAAGATTCATGTTTTCCTATCTATTTCTTCTCCACAAAAGGTAAAGATTTAGCATTAAAAAATTGAAAAACCTTTTTCCAAATTCTACACTCTTGGTAACTTTTGATGACCTGCACACTCCCACTGTGGACCTGTGCATTTTTATGACGCCCTGCACACTGCAACTCCTTGGGACCTGCGCAATCTCTATGACGTCCTGCACACTCCCGTTAGGGTTCTTCACACTTTCTATGACTCCCTGCACGCTACCATTTGGGTCCTGCACACTTTCTATGACGTGCTGCACACTCCCGTTGGGGTTCTGCACATCCCTACTTAGGGCCTGCGCACTTTCTATGACGTCCTGCACACTCCGATTGGGGTCCTGCACACTTTCTATGACGTCCTGCACACTACGAATAGGGTCCTGCACACTTTCTATGACTCCCTGCACACTCCCACTGGGGTCCTGTACATTCCTACTTAGGACCTGCGCACTTTCTATGACGTCCTGCGCACTCCGATTAGGGTCCTGCATACTTTCTATGACGCCCTGCACACTCCCACTGAGGTCCTGCTTACTTTCTATGACGTCCTGCACACTTCCGCTGGGGTCCTGCGCACTTTCTATGACGTCCTGCACACTCCGATTAGGGTCCTGCACACTTTCTATGACGTCCTGCACACTCCGATTAGGGTCCTGCACACTTTCTATGACGTCCTGCCCACTCTGATTAGGGTCCTGCACACTTTCTATGACGTCCTGCACACTCCG
This sequence comes from Aplectana chamaeleonis, assembly GCA_029168955.1. Taxonomy (NCBI): domain Eukaryota; kingdom Metazoa; phylum Nematoda; class Chromadorea; order Rhabditida; family Cosmocercidae; genus Aplectana; species Aplectana chamaeleonis. The sequence continues at coordinate 29,552 of JAPDOI010001773.1, read as the reverse complement.
ATTAGGGTCCTGCACACTTTCTATGACGCCCTGCACACTCCCACTGGGGTCCTGCACACTTTATAAGATGCCCTGCACACTCCCACTGAGGTCCTTCACACTTTCTATGACGTCCTGCACACTTCCGCTGGGGTCCTGCACATTCCTACTTAGGACCTGCGCACTTTCTATGACGTCCCGCACACCCGATTAGGGTCCTGCACACTTTCTATGACGCCTTGCACACTCCCACTGGTGTCCTGCACACTTTCTATGACGTCCTGCACACTTCCGCTGGGGTCCTGCGCACTTTCTATGACGTCCTGCACACACTCCGATTAGGGTCCTGCACACTTACTATGACGTTTTGCACACCCTCACTGGGGTCCTGCACATCTTTTATGACGCCCTGCATTTTTTGCATCGCTAGACGACTCGCAGAAGTTATCATGACCCACGGCCAAAAGTGCGCTCCGCGGACAAACTCGGTTGCCCCGAGGCACGTGAGAGGTGACTCAGGCTGATTTTTTGGTAATCGATAAATGTCGCACCCACCTAAATGTTGGTACCATTTCATACAAGTTTTGATCGGCCATTCCTAAGATATCCGGGACACATGCACACACATACACACACACACACACATCGGGACATAACTGCTTTAAGTATAAGGATGTTTTTCAGACGTGAAAAATTATTTAGGATTCAGGTCAAGAGAGCTAACCGTCACTATAATGCTCGTTAAGATTCGGTAAAGAAGTGGTAACGAAGAAATTTCTAGTTTGATTTCCAGATCTTTATACTGTACGCATATCGTTGTGCAGCTGCACACTGACTTGAATGAAAAACTAGCTTGGAGAGGGTGCACTTAGGATCCGAGCGAAGAATGAATGGTAAAGCTTTCAGAAATCGAACTATTTCCATGGAGTTACCATGAAGGCAGTGACTAATAACGAAAAACAGGCATCTGATATAAGCATGAATTTTCATTCTCATAGATGAATCATTTCATTTCATCGAGTGACCCCTCCAACAAGTTTTGCACCACACACTGTATTCGTGTTTTCTCATAGCGCACTAATACTTCCTTGCAAAGTTTTTTTTTGTCAGAAACCCAACAATTATTATAGCCTTGAATAGTCCGTCTCATTATTTCTCGCAGGGGAACTACTTTTAGTCAGCCTGGCCATTCCGGGTGAAATGTACTTTTCTAGAACCGTTTCTAGTGTATTATGCGGTATCGGTTTTCGCAGCTGCCTAAAACCGCTCTGAAAAAGTTATGCGCGTTTTTTAAAGCCTGGCCGGTTTGATTTTTAGGGTGTTTCGAAAAAAAAAGAAGTTGGCTCAAAACTCGAAGGAGAGGCAATCTAGGGTGCTGAACACGAATCTAGAGTCTCTTTGTTGAAATTCCGAGATTCACTATAGGTTACGGTAGGTACCATGTCATTCAGGAAGCAGAGCCTACTTTAGCACTTCGCAAGTCGACAAATGGACGTTAAATTCGTATTCTCCACCCCGAATAACCCTCAGAGAAACAATTTGAGCCATTATCGCAGCACTTCGGAAATCTTCAAAAGTCACGATTTGCCGTCGAATTTTCCCCCGATGGAAAGTGTAGCAATACCTAGTATCCCGGGGCGAGCGAACATCGCAAATGGGAGAGCAGAGTTTTCCATCCCCTCCGGCTCGCTCTCCGCCCCGACCCTTGTTCCCTTCCGCTATTCTTCCCCCATGTGTTCTGTACCATGGCAAGCCTACGTATCAGGTAAAAATTACAGTTTAGAGATACCGTAGTTGACGTATATCAGAATGAAAGGTATGTATCACACGGCAAAATGTTTGTAGAGGTAGTCGCTAAGGGGACGTCTTCAGCATCCCTCCGTTACAAAAGCTTGAGACGATAGAAGTCGAAAACTTCAGAAAAGCGACAAATAAACCCCAGATTTGTAATCAGCACCGCAAATAACCCATCAGAGAGGATTTTAAAAGCAGTGTTGACGATTTCTGTTTTCCCGCCTATCTTGAAAACGGCCCCATGCTGATTCCAATGATGTCTCTGAAATCGTACAAGACCATCTGGGAACGGAGTTATGGTCCCTCAAAAATTGAGCTAAGGAAACAATGGACGAGTTGTCCGAGGCTTGTAACTTCCGTCTTTTGCAGCCGATGTGTGCGAGCTGACCTGAGTAAAGAGAGAAGTTGAGAATGAAGGAAAGAACGGGGCTAATGATTGGAAATCATCGCTCATCTCACGATCTCGAGCATTAGATTGTTGACGTCGGTGGGCGTGTGTTGCGCTTTTGGGATTTGCCTTGCGCTCGAAGTGGCAACTTCGGGCTCTTTTGGAGCTTTTCCTGGCTCGTTTTCATGCGTTCTTTCGACGTCAACGTTACAGTGTGCCCCTCCACTACCCATTCGTAGTGAAAACTGAAACACATTGTTTATCGTGAACACTGCCTTTAAGTCAAACCTGAAATAATTTTTGAAACGCTTTCGGAGCCCTGTACTTGCTGTAAGTAAACGTCCAACCGGAAATTCGTACAATTCCAAAACGCCATCAGTCTGTGCAAAGTTTAGAAAACGCGTCATCACCGAAGCTCTGCTAAGGGTGGATGTTTTCGGGGCTGAACACAATTATGGGGCCAGTTCCCGGATTTTCCAAAGACTAACGCGCGCTCTACAAGGTGCAATAGGTACGAAAATCTGGCAAGAAACGCCTATAACTTTTTTCGCAGTGGTTTTAGGCAGCTGCGAAAATCACAACCGGATTCTCTGTCAAGAAAGATTCTAGAAAAGTGCATTTTATCCTGAATGGCCAGGCTGACTAAAAGTAGTTCCCTTGTAAGATCCACAGAAACATTCGATTTGAAATGAGTCATTAAAATTGTCGCCTAAAGCTCCGCCGCATCCATTCTAGAGCCTACGGGTCGTATTGTAATTTATGATCGTACATTTTCTGTCGATGGTATTTTATAATCGTCTAGTTGATGCTGGTGCCACATATCCCAGGTCGGAGGCTTTCTACGCTTCTACAAATCGATCTTGCGTGAATTGCGGGTGCTATCCCAGACCGGGGGATGGGAGCACCCAGGATAGAGAAATGAGATGAGTGTCGGATTGATAACGCTAACAATTGAAGTGTTTCTGTAGAATTTCTAATTGATAGCAGTATCAAAAATCCAATATCAGGTTTACTCTTCATTTCGGTACCATCCTAGACGGAAGGGGGGGGGGGTGAAGCCATGATCCACGACAAAACGGGAATGAAGAGAAACTCTGGCTTGGTAACACTGACAATCGAAGTGTTATTTCTATGAAGTTTCCACAGCAACGCTGATTGATGGCGGTATCAAGTATAGTTGACCGCAATGTTAAAAGGACATGGTGCGGTTGCGGACTCGCACTAAAACTACGGTGGAATCTGGCACTTTGCCAGATTTCGTCATCGATCTGCGCCACAGCTGATATTCTCGTGAGCAGAGAGACGACGGTACCGCACCATGTCCTTTTAGCATTGCAGTCAACTGTACAATACCCAAGCTAGGTTTCGTAAAAACGGGGAGCATCTGGCAAACTTGGCAAAAAAACGTCCGATACATGTTACATTCTTGAATGAAGACTTTTTTTGAGTTCTGAAAACGCTATCATATTCACAGATCAAATTTCTACCTAATTATGTGACTTCTTGACCGAAGTTCCCTAAAATCGCTTGGTTTTTGAAAGAAATAGTTTTTGCAATCGTTTTTCAAAAACGTTGCGCGCGGCGAAATGCGGCGAAACTTTGAGCAGTGAGCAAAGCCCCGGACTCTTAAATGAAAGTTTTGAAAAAGTGAACATAAACAAACCTTGAGATTCTCTTACCTGCAACTAATTTATGAAGAAACCATGCAGGTTTCTTCTCCATTACTTGTAAAAATACTACTCAAAGTTTCGAAGCACTTCGCCGCGCAAGAAGTTGATGAAAAACGATAGCAAAAACTATTTCCTTAGAAAACAAAGCGATTTTAAGGAACTTCGTCACACAGGTCACATGATTAGGCAGCAATTTGATCTGTGAATATGATAGCGTTTGCAGAATTCAAAAAAGTTACATGCATTGGACGTATTTTTGTCAATTTTGCCAGATGCTCCCCGTTTTTACAAAACTTACAAGGGACCACTTCGAACGAAAAATGGAGTTTTGAAAAACGGTTTTTTGAGGGTTGTAGAGGAGTTAGAAAGAAACAGTTTGAGATTTTAAAATCTCACTCAGTCCTCACGGGTAGATCAAAAACGATCAAAAAAAGAAAGAAACCAGAACGTTGGATTGGGAGGACGTAGCACAAATTTGAGCTATACAGTGGCCTTGAGATCATCTGAAAAGGTTCTCCTAAAAGTTTGAAGATGAAATCTCTTGAGTTATGACTTGTTTATTGATCCCCTGAACAATGCTCGTTGCATGCCAACCACCGATCATTGCAATGTGATAGTCGGTGACATCCGGTATCACAGCGTGGCTCAGCCGGTTAGGCGTTGGATTACGAAGCAATTGAATTATGCTTCGAATATGGTGGGATCATTACTGCATCATGGCTGATAGTAATGGCATTTCTATGCGAATTTCTAGAATAGCAAAAATACCCTTACCCTTCTCCCCCCCCCACAGCTGCCACAGAAAAACCTCCTTAATTTTGAGAAACACTTTAGGGGACTCATTTTGATATATGACGCTGGAAAAAAAGTTCGGACAAAATGAAACTTCGTGAGCTTGTTCCTTGATCAATGGCCAATCTTTTTTCCAACAGAATTAATTTTCATAAACAGAAGTGGGTTTACCTAGACTACAAAATCCATTGAAGCAACCTAATATGTACTTTAGCGCATGGCTCGAATACTCAAGACGAGTGTTTCATTATCAATTCCAAAATTTTGAGTAAAACAGAACCACTCTTCAAAAAACGCACTTTACAAGAGAACTACTTTTAGTTAGCCTGGCCTTTCTGGATTAAATGTAGTTATCTGGAGCCATTTTGGACGTAGAATCCAAGTATGCTCTTCGCGGCTTCTCTGAAAAAAAAGAGACCACATTGAAAAAAAGTTATGGGCGTTTTTCCAATCCTCGCGGCAAGGAATTGTTAGGGTGGTTTAGAAAGAATTTTCGGATTCGGCTCAAAACTTGTATGTAGGGGTAATCTAGGGTGCTGAACAGGAATCTAGAGATAGTTTGTCGAAATTCTGAGGTTTACTGTAGGTTACGATAGTTGTCATGACATGAAGGGCCTAAACCTACCTTAACAATTTGAAAATTGGCAAGTGAACATCAAATTCGTATTCAGCACCCCGAATAACCCCCATTCAGAAATTTTGAGTCAAATCTGAGACTTTGACCCAACTATCGTAAAATTTTGAGCCCCGAACCCCCAAAAATGGCATTGAGCTTCCTACCTCATGGGGCTCCAAAGGTCGAAAAAATTTATGACCCAAACTCAGGTCTCGGAGGGGTCTCGAATCACCGTAATCTACCATAATCTGTCGAAAATCGATAAAGTGACCTCAGATCCGTTATAAGCACCTCCGAGAGCGAAGTTTGAGTCATAAATTTTTTTTGACCTTAGGAGCCCCGTAAGGTAAGACGCTCAATGCCATTTTTGGGGGTTCAGAGGTCGAAATTTTTTTCGCCCAAACTCCGCCCCGGGGGGTAATTTGGGGCGCTGAACACGAATCTGAGGCCCGTTTGCTGTTTTTTAGCGGATTTCGTCAGGTTAGGGTGCATTGAATGGCATTTTACCTACCGCAACCCATTGTTTTGGTGGTTTATGATCTACCCGTGAGGACTGAGTGAAATTTTAAAATCTTTAAAGGCAGTGTTCACGATGAAAAAAGTTCTCGAAATTTCACTAGGATTGGATAGTAGAGGGACACTCTGTAACGTTAACGTCGAAAGAACGCATGAAAACGAGCCAGGAAGAGCCCCAAAAGAGTTCGAAGTTGCAACTTCGAGCGCATTGCAAACCCCAAAAGCGCATCACACGCCCACCGACGTGAACAAATGAATGCTCGAGATCGTGAGATGAGCGATGATTTTCAATCATTAGCCCCGTTCTTCCCTTCATTCTCAGCTTCTCTCTTTACTCAGGTCAGCTCGCATAGATCGGCTGCAAAAGACGGAAGTTACAAGCCTCGGACAACTCGTCCACCATGTTTCCATAGCTCAATATTTGAGGGACTACAACTCTGTTCCCAGAAGGTCTTGTGCGATTTCAGAGACATCATTGGAATCAGCAAGGGGCCGTTTTCAAGATAGGCCGGAAAACAGAAAAACGATTTTCATCGTGAACACTGCCTTTAATTTTTTATTTTTACGCCCTCTACAACTCTCAAAAGACCGTTTTTCAAAACTCCATTTTTTGTTCAAAGTGGTCCTTTGTTAGTACGGGTATTGTATGGCACTTGGCATGGGGCTATCCATTCTTCCGACCTCCCGCCCTACGAGAGCGGCCAACGCGGACGAAGAGGTGAGTATGAATGAAATTTCATGCTTCCCGCGCCTCCCGCCCCGCCACAGCGATGTCGCTCTGTCATTCATACTCCCCTCTCTCACCGCCGAAGTGTTTGTTTGTCGGTTGCATTACTTGTTGCACTAAATTACGACATAAAAAAGTAGAGGGGCCACAGTGGGATTGTGCAAGACCCAGTAGAAAGCAAGTGGGACCCATGTGGAAGTTCGCCGGACGCCGCGAAAAGTATTCACCCCGCAGTGTGAGTGCGTAGGACGCCGGGTAAAGTGGTGATTGTGGGATCCAAGGGGGGGGGGGCGAGGTACGCCTCAGAAAGTAGGTGGAACCCAAGTGGGAGTGCGCACGACGCCTAAGAAAGGGTAGGGAAGTAAAACGCGAGTGCGCGTGCGCATATATTCGGGAAAGTTGCACTTTGGTTTAAAGGCAGTGTTCACGATAAAAAATGTGTTTCTTTTTCCACTAGGAATGGGTTGTGGAGAGGCAAACTGTAACGTTGACGTCGAAAGAACGCATGAAAACGAGCCAGGAAGAGCCCCATGAGAGCCCGAAGTTGCCACTTCGAGCGCAAGGCAAACCCCAAAAGCGCAACACACGCCCACCGACGTGAACCAATGAATGCTCGAGATCGTGAGATGAGCGATGATTTCCAATCATTAGCCCCGTTCTTCCCTCTCAGCTTCTCTCTTTACTCAGATCAGCTCGCATAGATCGGCTGCAAAAGACGGAAGTTACAAGCCTCGGAAAACTCGTCCACCATGTTTCCTTAGCTCAATCTTTGAGGGACCATAACTCCGTTCCCAGAAGGTCTTGTACGATATCAGAGACATCACTGGCATCAGAATGGGACCGTTTTCAAGATAGGCGGACAAACTGAAAAACGATTTACATCGTGAACATTGCCTTTAAATGCAATACAAGGGTCAAAATGCACGCCTACATGCGGCAGGTACGCAAGAAATCGACAAGGTTGTCGTGCGATTATGAATCTTTGCTCAAATCTAGTTGGAGGGGGCCTTCCAAAATTCAATCCTAAAGATGAAAATTACCTCTGATATGGGTTTTACAATAGCGTTATCAGTCATTGCCTTTTTACAAAACCCGTAGATTCACATAGATCTCGGTATCCTTCGAATTCATTCTCCACTTCAATTCTGAGTGGCGAGGTCCAAGTAGATAAAACGATATGGCCAATTCGATGAAAAACGACAGCGGAAAACGCCACATCAATCCCATCAAACCACGTTATCAAAGACCACCCGCATCGCTTCATTTCTAAGAACAAGTAAACTCCAAATACCGTGCGGTACCGATTGCCACAAGGGCATGAAATGATGATATAAGTTGCATTGCTATATCAGACCGACCGGTTCAAACTCTCAAATGAAAATTTTAGAGTATTTTATGGCTTTGTGGCAATCGGTACCGCACGGTATTTTTCGTCTAGTCTAAGAACAAACCCACCAATTTTTTCACCCCTCCCGCTCTGTAATGGCGATTTTGCTGGAGCATTCATATTTCACTGGCGGAGCGGGAGGAGTGGGAGGTCGAAATTCAACAGGACATTGGAAGTGTGAATAGTACCTATCAGAGTTTTACTTCGTTTTTGTGAATTTATACTGGGTACCCCCCATCTATGATAGAACCCTAATTTCTATTATTAAGTCTAGAGTGCACCATGGATAGAACAGAACCGAAATCCGTCCCTTTTTGAGGTAGAAGCGTCTGAGCCATGGCCAATGAGCCCCTTCGAAAATGTTTGACTTCCACCAACTTGCGGCAGCGATGAAAATTTTCGCTGCGAGTTCATCTCTATAGAGAGCACAGTAGACATCCTTGCGTACCTAGGACCAGCGCAAGCAACCCGATTCCGAAACCCATGAACTCTGCCTTGAGAAACGTCGAAGAAGCATTTATCACCTTGGATTTCAGCTGTTGCTTCTGCGGATTCAACTCTCCTGTAGAAGCAACACCTTGGATGGGCTCATCGTGATCGCTTTGCTGGCAGGTAGGACAACACTCGGACCAGTGCTGAATGTTCCTGCAGTGCAGAGCAGTCCAATGACTTCGTTGGTCCTCAAACGAAAAGGCTGCACGAGATGGGGTCTCACTGTGGATGTGGCATGTGGAACATCCTAGGAGCATCTCGGATTCCTGAAATACTGGGAAGCGTTTAACGTTTTGTGTAGACTTTAAAAGCTAAGAGAAAATCTGTAGCTGGTATTCGAAAAACAACTCACTGAGGCATTTATCAACTGAGGGCCTGGACCTCGCTTCTGAGATGCTATAGGACCCTGATAGGTGTCATACCTCATCATTCTTCTTCCTTAGCTGTGGCCAATGACGTGTCTCCCAGCCAACCTTTCCGGAAATTCAACCGCTCAGAATGTGTTTTCGTGTAATAAGGGGGCTTAGCAGGGCAGTGAAGAAGGGTGGTCTTTACAGTGTTTGATATAAATAGATCTTGTTAACAAGTTTTCTACATAACATTTCAGACACCTTTCTAGTCTTCGATGTTGTTCCAGGTCGCGCTTGTGGGTTGCTCTCCACGTATGCTACTTAATGACATCAAATTTACCCGATTTGTTCGTGGGAATCTGCTGGGAAGTTGTCCTTCGCTCGTCGATTTCTGTATAGGGTTTCCATTATCACACGAGATCACTACTCAGAAGTTTCAACCCTAGTTACATGCTAGTTAAATGTATGTTAAACGTTTTCCTCAGTAACATACATTGAAGGGCACACGTAACTTACTTGATGATGCATGTATGATACTTGAGCACACGTGTAACTTACTTCTCCAAGCATACATGTAACTTACCCAAGCATACATGTAACTTACCTAAGCATACATGTTACTTACTTTATGGCACATGTAACTTACCTATGCATACATGTAACTTACTTCTCCAAGCATGCATGTAACTTACTCAATGGTACATGTAACTTACCTAAGCATACATGTAACTTACCTATGCATACATGTAACTCACTTCTCCAAGCATGCATGTAACTTACTTAATGGTACATGTAACTTACCTAAGCATACATGTAACTTACCTATGCATACATGTAACTCACTTCTCCAAGCATACATGTAAATTACTTAATGGTACATGTAACTTACCTCAGCATACATGTAACTTACCCAAGCATACATGTAACTTACTTAGGCATACATGTTGCTTACTTAATGGTACATGTAACTTACCTCAGCATACATGTAACTTACCTAAACATACATGCAGCTTACTTCTTCAAGCATGTAACTTTGATTTGATTTGATTTGATTTATTACGACGTTTAAGACAATCGTATAAAACAGCAATATAATTACTTGAGATACACAACAAACAAGTTCTAAGGAGTCAATAGGAAAAAGGCTTTCTCCTAAAATTAGCTCACGCATCAAGTCACTCCACTATTAAGCAGCTTTAATTTAGCAAAACGCTTAAAGCTTGAGAACTCCATGGTGTTCGTATTTTTACTCATGAGCGCATTGTATGCCAAGGCGGCCCTGATGCTAAAGGAGTGCGCGGTGTAATTAGATTTTGGCCTTGCAATTCGTATTTTATAACGAGGTCCTCTTGTCCTCGACCGCATGAGTTGGAAAAATTGTGTGAAGGGGATTTTCACTCTGAGCTTCAAAAGTTTGTGAACCATTGAAACATCAAAGACCTTCCTTCTTGACTGTAGCGAAGGAAGCCCAAATAGACGATTTCTTGCCTTAAATGTTGGGATTCGACTACGCACTATCCCACCTTTCCTAATAAAAAGTTTCCTGGTGAAATTGTTTTGACATTTCTCTATAGCCTATGCTTTCTTTTGTATGGATTAAAAACTGTTGTCCCGCACTCCACGATCGGTCTTACATAAGTTTTGTAGGCCTTCAATAGCGTGGTGACGCTGGTAGTGGATAGCGCCTTGAACAAATGAAAGGTACGGAGGTATGCTTTTCTCTGGATATTCGAAATGTGATTGGAGAAATCCAATTTGTGGTTGTATAGGAATCCTAGATCTTTTTCTGATTTCACACGACTGATAAGATTATTCTGCATAACGTAACTGGCCTCAACCTTTGAGCTGCCCAGCCGCAAATGCATAGTTTTATGGGGAGCCAAAGGTAACGGCCAGTTCTCTGACCACTGCATTACGGCTGATATCGCATCTTGAACTTTGTTGCAATCGGAAACGGTATCAATTCGATGATAAAATTTCAGATCGTCAGCGTACTGCTGGCAGACAACGCCTCTCCGTGAGAGAATAGTAGGTAACTCAGCTACAAAAATATTGAACAAAACAGGTGGGAGAACCCCACCTTGCGGAACCCCACTTTTCGCCCATCGGACTGATGAGAACGAAGATCTGACCTTCACTTGAAACGTTCGATTATTCAGATACGACTCAATCCAGTTACACACCAGAGGGTGGAAGCGCAGTTTTTCAATCTTATACATCAACTTTCTATAACTTACCCGATCAAAAGCTTTAGCGAAATCTAAGTATATCACGTCACATGCAGTGTTGTCATCAAGAATACGTGACCACTGGTTGACACACTCGAGCATATTTGTCTCTACTGACCTCCCATTAACAAAACCATGCTGCGACAATGGTATCAAACGATTTCTCTCCAAGTGCGATACAATGTGTGACTTCAGTATCTTTTCGAAAACTCTGCAAAATAGTGAAGTAATACTCACTGGCCTATAGCTTTCTGGGTCACTATAAGGTTGTTTCTTCAATATCGGAATAACAAACGAATGACGCCAGAGAGACGGGACTTGACTGTACATCATTGATTGGTTAAATATGTATGCTAATGGACCAACTATTACATGAGCCGTTTTTTGAATGAATACGAAAGGGATTTCGTCTGGAGTGAGCGAAGATGAGTGCGGCCATTTTGAGAGAATTCGCAGTATCTCGTGTTCATGAAACCATGGGAACGTATCTATTGGTGTATTTAGTTCTGGATGGAAGTCAGGAGGGTTATCATTATCTTGGATAAAAACACCCTCAAATTGATTAGCTAGTATTTCAGCCCTATCCATATCAGTGACGGAAATTTCATCTTTCTGCTTTAAACTACCTATGCCGGTTTTTCCGTTGTCTGAAAGTTTGAATTTTACATATCTGAAAAAGTTATTCATGTTTCTTGAACCAATTATTCTTTTCTCTACGTTTTTGTTATATTTCAAAAGTTCTTTGTGAAACGTTTCAGAAAATTGTCTAAACCCGGCCCAGTATCCGGTAAGTTTGGCATACTCATAAAGACAGTCGCAATGTTCCAACATTTTTATCAAGTGAGGAGGGAGTGACCCAGAGGTGGCTCGAACTAGAACCCAAGGGATATAGAGATCGATTGTATGGTGCAGTATGTCCAAAAACATTTCATATTTATCGCTTACTGACATGAGCGTTTCAAAAGATTCTCTCCAACGGATATCCGAAAGGTAGGCGCACACCTGGTTGTAATTACAGTTACTAAATGACCGACGATAAACAAGCGAATTGCTAGGCGATATACCATTGATGCGAAAAACTATGCTATTGTGATCGCTGGTTCCCACTGGCTCCTGGACCAGGACTTTACTGCATAAATCAGCGCTGCTGACTATCAGAAGGTCAAGAATAGAGCTGATGCGTGTAGGTTCATTTATAAACTGGATCATTTCATGACTTTGCAGCATGCTCAAAAATTGGTCAGAAAGTGCCGTATTCGCTTTCAGTGTTAGCCAGCATATGTCCGGAAAGTTGAAGTCTCCCACTATCACAGTAGGATTCTGATTTGCTATGAGGTCACTGAGAATTTTGATAAGTTGGTTTGAGTTCACTGTAGTACAAGAAGGTTTCCTATAAACAACCACGAATCGGAATGAGTTCCCATTACAGAAGATATCCAAAGCAAGTATTTTGTACCCTTCACCAACAGACTCGCAAAAAACCGTTGAGTGCGAAAAGGAGTTTCGTAGAAAAAAAGCCACGCCACCTCCAGACACCTTGGCCCTATCGCAGCGAATAATGTCATATTCCTTAATCCAGCTACTGAACAGTGCAGATGTAATATGGCGTTGCTTGAGCCATGTTTCTGAGAAAGCATAAAGATCATAACACGAACCAAGTATTCGATCAACATAGATGGAATTCTTCACCAGTGATCTCAGATTGGCATACAGGCAAGTAATATAATCAAGTTTCGGTGGGCCAGGTGCAATTACTGTGCCCAGTGAGTTAGCCTGAGAGAATTCAGAAACCGTAGAAGGAAACCGATGATCAATACTTAGTTTAAAGATAGACCAGATTGAGTATTGCTTCTGATGGGAGACGCATTAGTATTTGGAGTGACAGACCCTTCGCCATCCATCGGACGAGCGATAAGGTCAGCACGGCTGTTAGTGCGATTTCCATCCGACGCCATACGTGCCTCTGTCTCCGAAGTATTTCTCCGAGTGTCAGTGACTCTCTAAGATAGAGCCCCTTTCCCGGAAAAGATCGCAGACGAGAAACGTTACTGAGTGCAATTTTTTGGTATTGTGAACAAGGTAGGACAATTTTTAAGAGCCTGTTTTTACGTTTCAACGGTCTGCCTAACCTATAAACGCTGACAGGGTCACAATCGACATGAAGATGCTCAAGGACATGGCACACTGTATTGTAGTCATAATCAATGCGATAGCGTATCGAGGCGTTGGCTGGTTCGGGAACTCCTATCAGGACTAGAGATCTGCGTCTTTCAAATTCACTTTCAATTTCAGTACCCTTATCATTATGTGGGGAGGAATCATTGGAGATAATGTCATGAGAAACAAGACAAGCTGTTGATTCAGGAACGTGAAGCGGATGGGAGGTCTGAGAAGAGTGTTCTTTTAGAGCTTTGTTTTCCTCGCTAAGGACTCGCACTTGTTCTTCCAGCTCGTGATTACGTTTTATAAGATAATCCATATGCGACTTTTCGCGCCATAAATAGAGAAGTAAAGCCTTCACGTGATCCGCCAGAGTTTCATCATTGGAAATACGCTCAATATATACAGCCATACTGTCGTTCGAGCCAGGATCAATCGGAGAAATGCGACGGGTTGACGATCTAGTTTCAACCATTCTCAATAAGTACCAGTCGAGTATAGATAAGCACGCTAATACACGTTATAATTGTACCAGATAAGTATAGGTGATAGCGTCGTCGTTGATAAACCACGAGTGTAGATATACCAGCACAGAACTAGCAGATACCAGCACTGATGATAAACCACGGTTGTCGATCCACGAGGTCCGGATATATATATACCATCACAGAACTAAAGCAGATACGACCACCGATGATAAGTCACAATGTCAATCCACGAAGTCCAGATATATGAATAGAGAGCTGTAGCAGATACGACCACTGATGATAATCACGAGGTTGATCCACAATCTCCAGTTGGATATATCAGCACAGAATGTATAGCAGATGCGACCACCGATGATAATTCACAATCGTCAATCCACGAATTCCGGCCAGATATAGGAGCTCCAAGTATATAGTGATAGTGCTATAGCAGAAGTATCACCAATGATAATATCCAGTAGGCACTGTCGAACTTCGGCCTCTGGTGATAAGCGAGGGTAGGCACCGTCTGACGAGAGCAGGAAAGAGCACAACCGCTCTCCGCACGAGTATGTAGTCGAGTCAAATATCATGTAGTTATGTAGTAACTTCCATAATGATGCATGTATTCTTCTTAGCTGACCATGCATGTAACTTACATGATCAACCATGTAACATATAGTTCAGTTCCGCAATCGTGTTCAGTCCTCATTATCACAATCGTAGAAGCGAAGCGGTTGTTTTTGAAAAATTCAACTAGAATCATTCTCAAAACAACCGCTCCGCCTCTACCATTGTGATAATGAGACTTTTGCAGTGAAGGGGATTGGGTGGAGCTATGTACTCACCCACCTTTACCTCTGGGCAGGTGAAGAGGGGGACCTTTACCATTGGGAACACCGGTGACAACCGTGGAAACGCCCCGAAAAAGAATGAAAGTGACCCAACACTCATGCAAGTCATTTTCAACGTTGGGTGGGTGTCACTGCCGGTTTTTCATCCATAGCTTTTTTTGTGCCTGGAGATAGACCTTTGGTTAAGAATCCTTCCGGAATCTCGATGGAATTCGGCGTCGACTAGTGTTTCCAGTATGGAAAAATATTTACTCGATCCTTCAGCATAATTCATTTTACGAAACACCGGTTTTTAGCCCATAACCCTTTAACCGTTGGAGATAGGGTTCTGGTGAGCAAAGTTAGGAGCCCTATATACAATTCGACGCAGAATTTTACGTAGATTTTAAAAACAACCTTTCAAACCTTCAACGATTAAAGAGTTATACGCGAAAAACCGATGTTTCGCTTAATGAATTGGGCTGAAGGATCGAGAAAATATTTCTCTGAACTAAAAACGCTAGTCGACGCAGAATTCCGTTGAGTATCCGAAAACAACCTTTACCAAAAGTCTATCTACAAGCACAAAAAAGTTATGGACGAAAAACAGATAATTTCAGGCAAAAAAAACACTTTATAAACTGAAATCGGCTGGAAGAAGGAGAACGTATTTTTTGAAACTGAAAACGCTATCGATGCAGAGTTTAATGGGGATTTCGAAAAGAACTTTTACAAAGGGCTGTCTACTAGGGTAAAAAAGTTATGGACGAAAAACTTATTGCTTTTGGTGAAAGAAACGCTGATTTAATAAATTGGAATCGGCTTAGAGATTGAAAACGTATTTTTTTAAAAATTGAAAACATTATTCGACGCAAAATTTCATGAAGATTTCGGAAATGTCTCCGTTCAAAGATCCATCTTAGAGGGCAAAAATGTTATGAGCGAAGAACAGGTAATTTTTGAAAAAATCGCTTGAAAAAATTTCCGAAAAATTTTTGACTCTAAGGCAGCTCAAAGGAAATTTTCCATGACATAGGCATATCATTTCATCAAGAATAGTGAATTTCTAAAGGAAGTCATCTAACGAAAAAAATGTTTCAAAATTAATGATTGAAAATGAAAATGTATTGAATGCAAGAAAAGGAGGATTGAGAAAACGTCCAATTCTGAAGTTGCAAGTCTATAGGGAACCTTCACCATTTCCCACTTAGGTAGGTCTCCGGAGCATTGACAACTCGGCACGCGGGGTGTGCGAGTCAGTATGATCAGCGCAGAGGAAGAAAAGAAAGGCGCTGCCAGCCGGCCCGGCACTCTCTCGGCCCGGCCAAAAAGCAAACTGCGTCTCCGCGGAGAAAGATCATTTACAGCTATGGATTTACAGTACAGGGATAAGTGCAAACCTAGTTTGAGGGGGAGCACTCGAAATCCGACTAAAGAACGAAAGCTAGAGCTTTCAGAGATCAGAGCGTTTCCATAGAGTCTCCAGGAAAACACTGGCCGATAGCGATATCATATATCTGGTATTGAAAGAAATCCTCATTTCCATGGATGAATCTTGGGTGTCCCCTCAACAAGGGTTATTTTTCTTTGATCGAATCGGTGTAAAACGTTATAGGCTATACTTTCTTTGAAGGCAGTGGTCGCGCTCAAATATGCTCGTCTTCTTTTCTTCTCTAAAACCTTTCCTGGGTATAGAGTAGTAGAACCTATAAGAAAAAATCGCGAAAAAATAGCTGTTCTGGGCCAAATTCGAAGCCTGAACTTTCTTGCTTTTTGATGGTGGACGAGTCCACCCCACATCATCGGCATCGATGATCTCTAATATCAAGAACATCAGCTGGCTTGAACTTGAATTTCAATCAATGAACTTTCAGATTTATGTACACATCTAGTCAAAAACATTGGTTGAAGTGCTTGCTTTCATTGTTCAACTGTTTTATTAGGTAAATTTGCATTTATTTCTTCCTCTGAGTGTCGACGATTTTGGACTGCTTGGCATGAGACTGTGATCTTTCTGTGCGCGTGTGCACGAACTGGAACTTTAAGGTCTTAATAACTCTAATTCTAGCCCGTTTTTCACCACGCTACCTTCATAGTTTTTGAGCCGTTTTTGATCTAAGCTGATTTTTATAGTTTTTTCGATAAAGTTTTTATCCTGACCACTGCCTTTAATGAGGTGGTACAGAGGAACTGGTCGACAAATAGGCAACCTACTGTTATAAAATCAATCGATACAAATCAAAAAATCTTGGAGATTTTTCTTGGGTCCCCAAGTATTTCCAAAAATGTGTGCAATTCTATCAAAAAAGGAGCTGTTTCAGGAAAAGGTGGTTTTGAGTAGACAGAAACGTTCCAACAAAAAAGGAGCAACAGTAAATAAAACGGAATGAGCGATTCTTCAAGAAATTTCTTGAGAACCAATTCACTTGAAAAAAACTTTCAATTCCCAATAGAAAGCCGTTGCTCTATTTTGCATGGAAGAGCTTCATGAATCTCGATAAAAGACTCACTTGTTTTTCAAAGGTTCCGTTCATGTGATAGCAATTGCAGTTCCTTCTGTACTTTCACCAGTTCACTTCTCTAATCAGCGA
Organism: Aplectana chamaeleonis; assembly: GCA_029168955.1. Classification (NCBI taxonomy): domain Eukaryota; kingdom Metazoa; phylum Nematoda; class Chromadorea; order Rhabditida; family Cosmocercidae; genus Aplectana; species Aplectana chamaeleonis. Next base: position 12,565 of record JAPDOI010001773.1, on the reverse strand, counting down.
AAGAAAACCGTTTATGTGGGTCAAACTTTAGGTCTTCTTTTCCATAGTAGGTATAAAGTATTTCCACTGGTACTAGAATAACCGGAGCATGCTCCTTTCCTAAACCAAGAAGCTCTCCTCTGAAGAATAAAACGAGTTGATTTCTTGAATTCAAAATTTCAGCTACAAGACTTCGTTCTCAAAAAGCACTGTTAATTTTTGTAGAGTCGCCCACTCTACTTTCCTATTGTTTATATTTGTAGGAACGTTTCTGTCAGCATCAAGCCACTTTTGCTTAAGGGTATTTTATAGTTTGCTTTGCTTTTTCTTCTTTATCATACCTATGTTTAATCAGCAGGTTAGTATTGAATCCAGTAATTTTCTTAAACGAACTGCATTGTCATAAAAATAGTGAGCGCTAGAACTCTTCCCCATTTTTAGGGAATAGAAATACTGGTTAAACTCGAAGAATTTGTACTGCAGGAAATGCATTCTCAGTTTGTGATTTCAATTTCAGCATCCCTAAAGACGAAGCTGTCTAGGCAGATGTTTGCCAGATTATGCAGCAAAACCTCGCTCATCTGACAGATGCCAAACGCGAACACAACAGTAGCATCTTTTTCTTTGTGTCTCCGTGGCGAGAGCCAGGGTAGGAGGGCGCAGCAAGCGCGATGGACAGTGGGCGAGGCATGCCTGGTTGTCAATGGTACCGCAACCACTTAGGTATCCTAAACAACCATCACCTCTCGGACCGCTGTCTCCACCCCAACGAACCTATTAAACAGAGGCACCATCAAAAGATGAGATCTTATGGAAATCGCTCATGGGACAACAGATAATTCTCAAGCGCTCTTTCAAATTCCGCGCGCTTCCCAGCAACCAAACCTGGCCGAAGTTGTTGAATTCGAAGCTCGCCCTGTTGGCGGAAAGGTGCTGTCTAACATTCCGCCTGGTCCGAACAAGACCGAATTTCACCGGCGCTCCCTTAGTGCTTGACCGTCCCAGATAGACCAACCGCATAGCCTTGACACGAGCGCTCATATGAATGGTCTTATACATCATTATCATATCAAACCTTGTCATTCCGAGCTCTAGAGTGGTTAATGGCATCGTACGCGCAGAAAAACGTATATTGTTTTTTTTTCATGTACCAGGCCGTCCAATAATTTCTGTCCGAAATTTTTCAAGATTCTATAATTTTCCTTAGAAGTGCTATAATATCAGGCGTCGCCGCGTCTAGCTACCAGTACAAGCTAAAATGGACCAAGGTCGAATTCGTACGTTCGTGTACTACGAGTGGCTGCTGGTCAACGACACGGGCACCGCGGTCGCCAACGTCTGCAGAGCGTGCATGAAGGATGCAGCATCCCAACGCACAGTCAGCCGCTGGTTCAATCGTTTCGAGAGCGGCGACACGAGCCTCGAGGACAGGGAGCACAGCGGAAGGCCTTCTACGGTGGATGATGACGAAGTCCGTCGATGTATCAAGGAGAAGCCGGAATCCACCACCCGAGAACTGGCGACGACGCTCGGCTGCAGCAATTCCACCATCCACAATCGACTCAACTTACTCGGCTACCACAAAGTTCTGGCCCTTTGGATCCCCCACCGTCTGAAGGACGCCAACAAGCAGTGCCGCGTGGCCGTCTGCCAGTCCCTCCTCCTTCGTCCGCATCGCAAAGAGTTTCTCGAGAACCTGGTCACTGGGAATGAAAGCTGGATCCTCTACGACAACGTCGCTCACCGTGCCGTCTGGATTCCGCGCGTAGAAGAGCCGCCGACGACGCCGAAAGCCGACCTGCACCCGCTGAAGATCATGCTCTTCTGCTGGTGGGACACCAAGGGCATGCTGTACTTTGAGCTGCTGCCGCAAGGCAGGACGGTCACCGCCTCCATCTACACCGATCAGCTCGAGAAACTAGCCGCCGCCATCACAGAAAAGCGTCCCCGACGGGCCTCGGTCCACCTGCTGCACGACAATGCGCGCCCCCACGTGGCGAAAGAGACCCAGCTGAAGTTGGCGACACTCGGCTGGGAGACGGTTGCCCATTCGCCGTATTCCCCGGACCTCGCCCCCTCTGACCACCACTTGTTCCGCCCGCTGAAGCACCATTTGGCCGGAAGAAAATTCACCAGCTACGACAAACTCATATCCGACATCGCGGACTTCATCGAGTCGCAGCCCCCGGAGTTCTGGGCGAAGGGCATCGGCGACCTGCCCAATCGATGGGCCACTGTTGTGGATCACTGTGATGATTGTAATGTTGATTATACTTGTTTTTCAATAAAGTTGAAAAAAATTAAAAATGGTGAAATTTTCGGACAAGAATTATCGGACAACCTGGTATTTGTGTAGCTTGGCTTCTCCAGTGAACGAAAATGTTGTGAGTGCCTATAAAAACCCTCATTTGTAAGGAAAAGTCAATCGGAACACATTGTAAATAGCAATTTGAATTTCGCGCCAAAATGTTTTTTGTTGTTTTCCCGCGTTTGGAGGCCTCGTCACTGTCTTTTTCAAAGTTTTTCTGCATGTGGAGTCTGTGCCGCTACTGTTTTTCATGTTGTTTGACGGTTGCATCAGTATTTTGTGGTGACGGATCCTCATCTTTGACTCCTTCCAACCTCATTACTCTACTTTTTTTGAAGAGTCGAAGCTCACCGGTGTGGTCTACAAGGCTCATCCATGAAATTCAGTCTGAAAAATGGAAATTGGTTTTCAGAGCGATCGATGCCTCTAAACCTAGCCTAACACTCGTGGTAGTATGACGTTTACATTTTATTAGACTAAACATTTTAGATACACGCCCAAAATCTGTATGTCTTACATTCAACCTTTGGAGAACCTTCAGTATATTCAAAAATTGTACTCTAACTCAGCTAAAATAGCATTCCATGCTAATTGGTAAGTACAGTCCAATACTGCGTAGAAACTGAATCTGAACAGTGCATACCCCCGCTTCAGAATGGTACACTCGGTCTTCCGGCGGAGCTCTGATCCTTCGAAGCTCAACTTCCACGGTGCGTATCCACACCTTGCGCCGTAACCGCCGGAGGTCGCGACAAAATCTCACTCGAAGATTGTCTCGTGGAAAGTCAGTTTTGAGACAGAGAAAGGTACAGGCTATAAAACGACGAAATTCACTTGGTTCCTACGCGTGCTGGTGCGGAGCCGAGGTTAGAGACAATGAGAGAGTCTGGGGCAGACGGTGGCCTAGACGTCGCGCGCGCCGAGGCGTAGCGTGTGAATTACGACGTTTTATAGAGGGTAGGTTACGGTAGGCATGATGGCTACTGACTATGGTAATCGACCAATTCGTGTCTATGGATTCTGTCAGAAAAATTGAGTGCAGCTAGTCAAATATTGGTTTGGTTTTAAAAAGTTGCATTTCGTTTGAAAGGGCCCATTTCTCAAAAAGGCCTTCCCTTTTGAGCCTCAATAAGAGGGCCACACAGCTCACATTTTCGCACGAGACAGAGACTGCTCTCTGAAACATTTCCTGAGAGTTCTCGTTTGAGATTTTAATCAGCAGCAAAGCGTGTCTGCAGAGTTGCAGAGACCGGCGAGTGGTCGCCGAACGTCAGCTTTGACGCAGCGAGAAAAATGTTTCGAAGAATTATCGTCGCGGCATGGGGTGCCGCCCGACGGCAGATGTATAGGGCCGTCGCGGCATCAATACACTCTGCGGTGCCCCCTCGTCGCCCTTCACGCCGCTTCGGTCGTCATCGTCGCCGAATGTAATCGGTATTACACCACCCAGAGCTGTTCGTCACTGGGAGCAACGCCGCGACCTCAACTCTGCGGACCCCTTAATGCAGTCAGGTTTGCTCATTTCTGACGCCTCCAACAGCTAAGGTGTTGTGACACAAGCCGTAAAGGTTCTAAAAGGCAGCGTCCGCAATAAAAAAGTTGCTGAGAGAGCCATCAAAAGCAGTTTGGTTCGTAAGCAGCTAGAAATTTTGAAGGTGACGTGCCAAAAAAAGACGGTGATTACGTTTCGTTGATAGTTTTAACTTGAACTTGTTAAGACACGGATTAGGGTTCAAACTACCATAAAGCCCCTTTCATAGCTGGTCGCCTCGACTAGTCGCATCACTGCCAACAGTTACAAAACCTATCGCGACAACGGATCTTGCACTGAAGCGCGACGGGTTTGGAACAGTTTGCAAATTCAGTCGCGATCGCCGAGCGACTGGGGAATTTATATACAGACGTCAGTCACAGTTCACTCCCATAAAGGCGACATGCGAAAGGGAAAAACGGGTATTCATCGTTCATTAACATTGAGAAAGACGCAGCGCTTAAAACGAATACTAAATTTACTAGTAGTTTAATGTTGTGGTTCGAGCCAATTCCACCCCTTCGTCCATTGAAACCAACTTTTGTTTCAAAACTAACCAAAACTAGTGAATTTAGAAGGTAAAGGCAACAGACCCACAAGAAGGTAAGGAGGAATGTTGGAAAAAATGTTTTTTTTTGTTCCCGCGGCGTCGCCCGCAATTATCCGTCTTCTTTAAGGGGTCCGCAGAGTTCAAGTTGCGGCGTTGCTCGCAGCGAAGAACAACGCTGGGTGATGCAATATCGATATCTTTCGGCGACGAGGGAGGGGGGTCACAGAGTGTTTTCATGCCGCGTCAACCCCAGCGAGCGGCAACCGACGCCGCGTCAATAATGTTCGGAAACATTTTTGTCGCCGGCGACTAGTGAAAGTCCTTCGTCAAATCCGACGTTGGCGTTGCGCAATTCCGGACAATACAATAGTTAGCCGTCCGCAATTTCACACGAACGCTTATTTTTCGATTTCTTCTTCTCTGTTTTAGTCCTTTCAACGCATACTTCTTCCTTAAATGATCCAAGCTCAAATAAGGCACCAATCGAGGGGTTTTGGCCTTCGAATTTTTGCTCACCTAGGAGTTAAACACTGTGAGAACGTTTCGCATACACGTGAGATTTCATTAAATTTCCAGGACGGTGTGAAAACATTATGTGAATGCAAATTTTTCTGCCCCCTTCCACAATTATGCGTGACATTCTCCTTAAGCGAACATTTTTTCTAAACTTCGTTCTAGAATATGAGCGTCTGCTCTGATGACACGTGAATTGCGAAAACATAACGCCGTGTGAGTCATCAATTCCGCACGGCCGCCAGCCACCACACCACGCCCGCAATTTAACCACCAACACCATAATCGACGCCTGTCAACTCTCGTTTCCCCCCTTCATCGGTCGCGGCGACAAGATTAGCCCACGCCCCCAGTCTGACGCTCGGCGACCGGCCGCCGTTCGCTGGAACTCTGCGGACCCCTTTAAGCAAAATTGCATCCGCCTAATCGATTTGAAGTCAGTCGACGAAGCGATTTCAGGTCGCGGCATGGAGCAATTTCAGATCGTGGCATCATCACCACAAGCCAGTAATAGTCAAAATTTCCCGTCCTGCCCCCGATCCACAGTACCCCACTTTGTGGCGGGACCAGGTATGGATTCTTGGCACGCCTGTTCGATCGATATGTACGATATATTCGTTGCCGAAGCTTGCCTGTCAGACGGTTTTTTCAGCAAGATGAAGCAAGACTGTTTTGTCTTATCGATCCTTTCCATAGTAACATTCCTTCAGGAGGGGAACAACTGCGCTCACAGTACATAGGGTTAAAGAACTTAGCTAATTGGGGGGGGGCAAAAAATGTAATGGATTGGAAAGAAGTTCACTACAACTCGATCATTTGTTTTTCGAAGACTACTTCATAGAAAAATAGTTAAATTGTATGAAAAATGTAGTTACTTAATCGTGGAATTTATGAAAAAAATTTAAGTCGATTCACATTGTTTTCCTATGGAGAGGGGCTTAAAGGCAGTGTTCACGATAAAAAATAGGTTTCAATTTCCACTAGGAATGGGAGTGAAGGGGCACACTGTAACGTTGACGTCAAAAGAACGCATGAAAACGAGCCAGGGAGAGCCCCAAAAGAGTCCGAAGTTGCCACTTTGAGCGCAAGGCAAACCCCAAAAGCACAATGCCCGCTCACCGACGTGAACAAATGAAAATTCGAGATCGTGAGACGAGCAATGGTTTCCGATTCATAGCTCCGTTCTTCCCTACATTGTTAACATCTCCCTTTACTCAGGTAAGCTCGCATACATCGGCTGCAAATGACGGAAGTTGCAAGCCTCGGACAACTCGTCCACCATGATTTCTTTTTTTTTTACCTTTTTCTTCGAGGGACCATAACTCTGTCCCCAGAAGGTCTTGTACGATTCCAGAGACAACATTGAAATCAGCATGGGACCGTATTCAAAAAAAGGCAGGAAAACAGAAAACGATTTTTATCGTGAACACTGCCTTTAGGTTAAGCTGTCAAAAGAATGTTGATGCCTTTTTTTTCGCCCCGTGCAAAGAAAAATATGGCGCTGATAGTTTCAGCTTAGAGTTATTTGGACCCCAAACCGTGCACGGGCAAAAATTCGAGTACCGCCATAGCTGCTGCATAATGAGTCCCTTAGATTTCATACTGCATGTTAAGCCTTTTACTTTTTTCGTTAATCCAGTCTTATAACGTCACCACTCCATTTCTCTTAGAATACCGACCGGACTTCTCATCACTTAAAGGCACGGTTCGCGATAAAAAAGACTTTTGAGCTCTCTTCATAAGAATGTAGATTTGGCCATCACAAAAGTAAAATTAAGTGAAAAAACCCGGAAATTCGCGGGAGAAACGCTCAAAAACAAAGTATAACGGCTAATTACCGGTGTCGGCCGGCCCCCTAATTAACGCGATTTTCATTAATGCTTGCTTATCCGACATTTATGTTGCTGTTAAAGTAATCAGTAGTCTCCAGAAATTGTCCAGAAATTACTTTCGAAGTAATATAAAAGTTGACAACACAGGCTTTTACCCAAATCTCGATAATTGGGGGCAGGAGGACACCAAGCTATAACTTTCTTCTAAGCGTTTTTTCTAAAAATTTTTACTTATTTTCACTTTTGTGATGGCCAGATCTACCATTCTTCGGTGATAGCACAACAACCGATTTTATCGAGAACCCTGCCTTTGAGGGCAGTGTTCACGATAAGAATCGTTTTTCTGCTTTTCCGTCTATCTTGAAGACGGAGACGCTGATTCCAATGATGTTTTTGGAATCGTACAAGACCTTTTAGGAACGGAGTTATGGTCCCTCAAAAAAATTGGGCTAGGAAAGCATGTTGGACGAGTTGTCCGTGGCTTGTAACTTCCGTCTTTTACATCCGATGTATGTGAGCTGATCTGAGTAAAGAGAGAAGTTGCGAATAAAGAGAAGAGCAAGGCTATTGATCGGAAACCATCGCTCATCTCACAATCTCGAGCGTTCATTTGTTCACGTCGGTGGACGTGGGAAGTGCATCTGGGGTGTGACGAGCTGACGGCTGTCCAACTTTGGGGCCGTAGGGGACCGTTCCGAGGTCGTTTTTCTTAGTTTTTTCAACGTTAGGGTTGCGCTGGGCCGCGCAGCTGCCGATCTCCAATAAAAAAATCAGAAGTGGTTTTTATCGTGGACACTGCTTTTAATTCCTTCAGACACACACATTCGCACACATTTTGAAGTTCTCGAAAATTTCAAAATATCTCGAGACCCACAATACGGATTTTTCTCAAGTTTGGGCAATGTAGAGTACCTCGACTGTTCTATCTTTTTTGAAAAAGCCGAGTTTAAAAATTTCTTCTGAATTGAGATTCTGGAATGAGGGGTGTGGGCAGATGCAATTCTACAAGAAATCAGGTGCGCGCTTCTCTCGGACCACAATTTTCGAGAAAAAAATCGAATTTGACTTTTCTAGCTGCAGTCCGTTTTTCTCACTGGAGGTATAGAGGTCTCTAGCGCTTTACTCACAGGCGCATCACAGTGTGCCGCAAACGCAACATGGAAATTTCGTTTTCAGACTGCTCGTACAATTCAGAGTCTTGTACCAGTTAGCTCTGAGACATTATTAGGTGCGAAATCAAGATTAACACCGTAGAATGTAGAAAACGGTTCTTTCGACGGAACTTATTCTCACCTTTCACAAGGCACCTAACATTAAGCACGAAAAAAGTCCATGCTGGAAGATGCCGTCCTTTGCAGGTCTGCCTTTTGATGCACTGCGAAGCGTTCTCATATGCCCTTGAATTATATTTATTGATCGAATTTCTCACGGTTAGGTTACTTAATATACATACTTGGGCAAATTGGTCAAAATGTTAGTATTGTTGAAAAGATTCGAAAAACAGATTTTTGAATTTCCAAATTTTCGAGAGTAATGGGGAATCAAAATTTTCCAATCATTTTTTTTTTATTTTCGCATAATATTCCGAATTTACATTCGATAGCATCAATTTTGAGCACTAATTCCGAAATGACATTTAGTCTGACTCTATTACCGAGCAGGAATCAAATCGAAAATTTGCAAGGCGGTAGTGCGACCTGTCGTTCTCTACGCTAGTGAATGCTGGCCGACAACTGAAGCAGTCGAGTATTCCAAAGACACCATTAAGGCGAGAACGCTCAGATGGCCAGTGGATATCGTTCTGAGGGATTAGATCACGAACAATGCTGTGCGTGCCACCTTCGGAGTTGCACCAATCTGGAAGGATGAAGGAATCCCGTTCAAGGCGGCTTGGACATGATCAACGAAGAAGAAGAAGGCGAAGATGAAGGCGAAGATGAAGGCGCGGGTGAAGGCGCAGATGAAGGCGCAGATGAGGGCGCAGATGAAGGCGAAGATGAAGGCGAGCGAAAATGAAGGCGAGCGATTATGAAGGCGAGCGAAGATGAAGGAGGCCAACAAGAAGGGAGCGAATAAGGAGAAGACGAACAAGAAGGAGGTGAAGTAGAAGGCGAGGCGAAGTCCTTCACGATCTTATATACATGTCGTTGAAGTCACGTGGCCTACCAGAAAAGAGAGTATGTGCGCTGGGTGAGTTTGCTGTACGCGAATCCGAGCAGTGCTGTCCGATGCTCAGCAGGAACTGGTGACCCCTTTCCTACTTGAAGTCGGGGTCCACCAAGGATCAGCTTTGTCACAGCTGCTATTCATCCCTTGCATGGATGCAATTACTCCCGAGCTGCAGAAACCTCATCCATGGATTTTACTGTACGTTGACGACGTAACGCTAGCTGCCGAGTCGCGAGAGGAGTTGCACGATCAAGTAGAACTACAGAATGATCGCTTGAAGAGCTAAGGGCTACGTCTTAAAGTCAGTGGTCGCAATAAAATATGCCTGTCTTCTTTTCCTCTTCAAACCCTTCCCTGGGTTTAGAGTAGTAGGACCTATGAGAAAAAATCGCGAAAAAACCGCTTTTTCGAGCCAAACTTGAAGCCTAAACTTTCTTGTTTTCTGATGGTGGACGAGCCCACTCCACATCATCGGCGTCGATGATCTGTAACACCAAGAACATCGGCTGGCTTGAAATTGAATTTCAATCAATGGACCATCGGATTTATGTACACATCTAGTCAAAAAAACATCAACGGAAGTGTTTGCTTTCATTGTTCAACTGTTTTTATTAGGTAAATTTGCAATTATTTCTTGCTCTGACTGTCGATGATTTTTGACCGCTCGGCACGAGACTGCGATCTTCTTGAACTGCTGTGCACGTGTGCACGAACTGGCATCTTTGTGTTCTTGAAACTCTAATTCAAGCCCGTTTTTCACCTTGCTACCTTCGTAGTTTTCAGCTGTTTTCGATCTTAGCTGATTTTAGTAGTTTTTTTCAATGAGGTTTTTCATTGTGACCACTGTCTTTAATGTCGCCAAAACCGAATACATGGAGTGTGGACCGAGAATCGAGGAAGGATCCATCAGAATTAATGACACCAACCTCAATAAGATGTTCAGTTTCAAGTACCTCGGATCAAGGATCAGATATGCCGGCGACGTGCTACTGGATGCCCATGGGCGCGTCAGTGCAGAGAGCGACAACTGGCGTAATTTTTGACAAGAAGATACCAATACACTCAAGTCTAAAATCTAAAGGACGATAGTGAGGCCAGTCGCCCTTTGCTCCACCGAATGCTGGCCGGCCACAAAGACTGTTGATCAACATCTGCATGTGATGAAGATGCGGATGCTCAGATGGTCAATGAGTTACCTTGAAAGACAGGTTAACGAATGACTTGGTGCGTTCCACCTTTGGTGTGGCCCCCATTACTGCGAAGATGAAAGAGTACCGCCTCAGATGGTTTGGCCACGTTGAAAGGAAGGACGAAGACTCAGTAGCTGAAACCGCACTCGAGGTGGAAGTTGCAGGGAGCAGACCTCGCGGAAGACTGAAAACCCGATGGCTTGATCGAGTGAAAACGGCCATGGCTGAAAAGCAACTCAATATGAGGGACACAGCTAACAGGAACAAATGGCGAGCAAAGTGCAAACAAGCGGACTCTGCGAACTTGTGGGAGTGACGCTAGGAAGAAGACGAGGAGGAGTATTACTGGGAAGTCTGATATTGAAATATTCCAACTTCCACGAACATTCGAAACCCTGTTTTCGAAATATTCGAACGTCGAATATTATTTGTAACCGCTTTTTACGAAGTGTTCGAACATCAAATTTTATTCGAAAACCAAAACTTCAAAATTTTGAGTGATTGGAAATTGAAAAAAAATGATTGTAATATTTTACAAATAATGCAATTCGGTCTGAAAAGTATAGCGTACCCACCTGCAGTAGATTGCATTAATTTCAACTGGATCCTGATAACGGCGGACTTCTGCTCTGAATGAGGAGGGGTCGGGAAGGCACAGAAAGGAGCAGTAGGGTTCGCCATCAAGGTCCTTAAGCACTAGCCGTTCGACGCGGCTGTTTTCTGAAAGTCAGATAAACTCTCCCATGTAACAAACTCAGCCTTTCAAAAAGAATGTTAGCAATAACGGAAGGAGAGTGAGCTGTTCCGTGAAGAAAATTTTCAGATTCATACTGGGACCGACCTCATCAACAAAAAACCTGCGGTTAGGGTTAAGCTCCACATGTCAGTTCTGGTAGTACAAGGCGTTTTCCACCAACCATCGCCCGAGAAGCCGTATGGGGACCCATAGGTCCCCATACGAAGCGCATACAGCCTATCCTCCAGGAAGTGAGTCGGCTAGACGGCCGCACTGCTCGAAGCTGATCAAAATAGAATTTTCCTAATATCGCTGACGACTCGGCATTTTTTTGAGATTTTGTAGCCTACAGGACTGAATATAAAACCAGGAATTCTAAGAAATAAAAGGAAAGTCTCACAAGGGAAGTATAAGAAGCGTAGGTCTAAACGGTAGAAATTTAATGTCATGTGGGAATGTTCACGCATTACATAGTAAAATAATGTACGCGGCCCGCCGCGAAAGATATATCTGAAAGATTTATAAGCTCCGAAAGTTTGCCAGCCATCGACCTCCTCCTAGTCTATGAATTGTTAAGCGGTCACGTCAACAGCGTCGACGGCGCAAAGGAAGGAAGGGGCAGTGGTGGGCATGTGACCAGGGTTCGAATCTCTCCCGGAGCTTTTTTTTTGCAAATTCACAGAACTTTCATATTTTGATCAAAAATATTATCACAAATGTCATCTTATCCTTTTGCTGCGCGATATAGCCATATCGACAGTCAAATAGACTCGGGTACAAAGGATTTATGTTTTTGTTCCCCATCAAGGATTTCCATTGTTTTGGAGAACTTATATGATTTGGAAGTATTATCATCACATAATTTTAACAACCTTATGACTCTCAAAATACATAACCATTTCTTTCACCAATGGTAAATAGGCACATAATGCATCGAACGTAAGCAAATAATAACGTATAAGGACAGCTAATGAACGCAATAGGCCCCTGACAATCTGTCTCTTCACAGGGGCCGAGCGCTACTGGGAATTCGAGATCAGTTGGAGTTTCGAAAGGATCCGGACGGATTAGAACGTAGCCGACCTCAAAGGCATTGTCTACGCCGAAAATCATATACATAGTATTTTAAACGACCTAAAAATTCAAAATTTTGAAGAGCAATAGTAGAGTGAAATCGCTATGAGCAGTGCTTTCGAATAGCTGCAGAACCCGAGCTGTCTGCCAGCTCAACCAAGCTTGTAACGCCAGGCAGTTTCGTCAAAATCTGCAAGTTTTTCCCCGCCGGCACTGTGTTAACGTCGTCATGATATGGGATGTTTCGCTGACGACGTAAAGTTTCTTCGTCCTGAATACACCCTTCAATGGGAAGCGACTACTCGGCACTAGTAATTGGACAAAGAGCATTTTTCCGACCTTGCCTGATGCGAAAATGTGGGGCATGACGGTCAGACTATGGGTGGTCGCAGAAGCCGACTGCACCAAGCGCACCGTCTTCTGTTACTTAATGGTTCTCGTAATTTGTTCAATATATGTGGGGTAATACTTCCCAATCATATAAGTTCCCCAAAACAATGGGAAAGCTTTGATGGGAAACAAAATCTTGAATCCCTTGTACCCGAGTCTAATTCACTTTTAACTTTTTCACTTCACTTCACACTTCACTTTTCACTTTCACTTCACTTTCACTTTTCACTGTCACACCTTTTTCAGGTGTTGTCCCGCAAAAAGTCGTCAACTTTGAGAAGTAGAATCATGAG